>VDFB02105893.1:60299-81242 GCA_007258455.2 Sequoia sempervirens
TTGGATATTCAATTATGTACTTAGTCTAGCACAACATCCCCTTATCATTTTGTATTTTGAATATTGTGAGGCATTTGATTCTGTTTGTGAGTAACTCACCACATCCTGTAGGTGTTCATTTAAACCGCATTTCGTTAAGCTTCTTATTGACATACAGTTTGAAATGTTGGTTAAGTAGATGTTATTTATTTTGCTTATGTCTTGCCTCTTAATATATATGTCGCTAGATTCTAGCCTTCTTTCTGTGTAAAACAGGCGGCCACATCTATATTTGGTTGCATAAAATAGTAGGATAGGAATTGGAAACTTACCTTCAAATTTGATCGTGAGCTCGCTGATTGTTATCTGGTAGTGGTGTCCTTAGCTTGTAGTCGTTACACTTTGATAAGTACCCGATGTAATTATTTAGTGTGTGTATTTACCTATGTCGCCATATGTGTATGTACGTACAAGCATTCCTTTCAACTGAAATCTATAAATGTATTTTTTAATTCTATAAAAACTAATGACTCTTGACAAGTTCAAATTGAAGCCATAATTTCCACCGCGTTGTTCTTGTTGCAAGGAAACAACTGTAGTTATTTTGAGATGCTGTTTCTCAAAATTTTTAGGATACTATATGCGATGTTTTTCCTTCAAAAATATCTTGATTTCATTGTCGTGATTCTATTGTTTGAGAGTGCCCATATTGGTAATTTACCTCCTCTTATGTGTATGGGATTGATAATGTTACTAGAGTAATAACAAAACCAAACTGCATTAGGGGTTTCTTGAAGTATATTATCGTGACATTCATCTTCAAAGAAATTAGAATCTAGATTACACATCGCTGTAAGTATATTGTTTATATCGCTGCATCTAGATTTCTATGAGTTTGATACATATAATTAGATTGCATAATAGATTGCATGATCATCACCCAAATTTTTCTTGTTGAGGTTATAAATTGGTATGCATATGATACATATATCTATCCTTGCAAAAATGGTGTTAAATGTGTGAATTCTCATGTTGTTCTTGCGCCAAATACTCACTATCTACAATTGGCTTGGGTATTCAATGTATTGGGAGGTACTTGTATGTTATATGCATGTATTAAACTTTAGTTTTCTACACTTCAAACCATGCAGAAATCAATCTTCATTTTTATATATATATGTATACGTATATATATACACATATACATATATATTTATGTATCTATATTATATAGACACACACACACACATATATGCGTGTGTGTGAAAATGTATGCACATAAGTGTATGGTATCTCTTTGTAAAAAGTGTTGTTGCTTTTATGTATTTGTAAATAAATAATTAAAGTAAGGAGAACATTAGGTATAGAAGATTGAAATAATTGTGTTTAGAATAAATGAAAGATTAGTCTTAATGGAAATAGATTATTCTTTGTTTAAAATGAATATTTAGAAAACTTGGATTGATTTCATTGTAAAACTTATTTTGTATCCTATGATATCTATAGCAATTATTTAGGAATTTAAGATAGATGCTTTGTAAATTCATTATGTAATCCCTTGCTTCTACTATGGATTTGAGTTAATTGTGTGATGTGTTGATTTTTTGATGAGAATGTTGGTGAGCTATTGTTCAATGTCTAAGTCATTGTGGGAGGTGGGAATTTAAAGTCTTCCAGAGGCTTGGGAATTATGTCTTTGTTGTAATGTTGAGTCTAACCCTTGAAATGGTTGATAATGTTCTCACTTTGTGTTATTGTGGATCTTAGCCATGCACTACTTGTTGGATAATACGACTATGGATTGAGAGTGAGATGGTCTATACCTTGCTCGAGATATGTATTTTGTGATTTTATTGCATGTGCATGATGGTTTTACCCTGTTGATCTTAATTGGATCTCCTATTTTCTAGTGGGGGGAGTGGCTCTCAATGGAGGCTAGCGCACAAAGGGGCGTTAGGGTAACCCATGTGGAAATTTCTTAACTCAGTGATAACTTAAAATGTATTAGGGGGTTTGGGCAGTTAAAAGATTAAACAAGATAAGAGATTTCCTCACCCATACCTGTAGTGCTTGTTTAGGCTAAGGATGGGTTGAGAAGGCCTAGTTGGAAAAACCAACTTCCTTGTCCTCATGAAAGGAAGGTTGGTTCCGCATGTATCACCCTATGGGGCCGGTGCCTAGTTAGAGGTTGTCAAGGTAACCATAGATGGGGGCTGGTGCCTAGTGAGAGGCTATCAAGGTAACCCATGTTAGGACCATGCGATGACACTCTTTCCTCTATAAACTAGTATTCCCTTATTTATTGTCTCCCCTTGGTATGTGATGTCCTCTAGAAGCATTATATGATATTATGTGTTGTTAAGTGGTTTCTATGTTAGTTGTACTTATAGTCTTGTTATGTTAGTTGGTTGTCACTTTATTGTCATTGTGGTGGTGGGACCTTTTTCTATATCCTAGCACGGGGGGTGGACATTAGGGTTCCACATGGTCAGGTGGAATGTGCCTTGTACTCCATTGGGTTCCCTCACTTTGTTTGTATTCATGGTGATTGCTCCTGGATTTGAAGACTTCTGCACTCATTCCAGTTCATGTGGATTCTTATTCATGTTCTTGTATTGTATCATGTATTATGCTTTTGATGTACTCTCCTCGCATGTATACAAGGAGACATTGTTGTTTATATGTATCAATGTAATGATGTAAATAGATGTCGAACTCTCTTATGTAATGGACAATGTAAAAGATGTTATTGTATATGTTAGTTAATGGATTGATTCTAAGTGATCTATATTGAATGCATGTTATGGTTATTTCATATTGATTTTTCAATTAAATGAGATGATTAAATGTAATTTCATATTGTTGATGGAAATGGTTTAATGTAATGATTTTTTGTTCTTGCTAGTTTAGTTAATGAGAATCAAGTAGCGTAGTCATGGACCTTAGAGGACTTAGGTTAGAATTTGAGTTAATGTTTTATTTATAATCATGTGAATATTGAACTGTAAAAAAAATTTGTTCCATTTTAGGTGTTAGTGTGTTGTCCTCTAGGGTTTTATGGCGTGGGTGTTACAACCCAATATATTATTTAAAAATCACAATGATTACAATATACTTGTATACCAAGCTTCTCATAGGAGTATTACCACCATAGATCTAGAGACAACACAACTGCTATTAGACTCTCATAATACATCATTG
Source organism: Sequoia sempervirens (assembly GCA_007258455.2). Lineage (NCBI taxonomy): Eukaryota > Viridiplantae > Streptophyta > Pinopsida > Cupressales > Cupressaceae > Sequoia > Sequoia sempervirens. The sequence continues at coordinate 63,480 of VDFB02105893.1, forward strand.
TCTACCATCATAGTACAATACCCTCATAAAATAGGGTTACCTTCTAGTGCAAGACAAGCCAAGAAAATATCCACCATTATATCTAAAACCTAATAATTAACGGTCTAGATTTACAATGTATCATTTATATAATGTATGTTGGCCATTTTAGAAGTTTCCTGAATTTTTTTAAAAAATTGTCCACACGCATCCCACTTCTCCCCTTGCTACCATTGTATATTACACCTATCAGTATAACTAAGAAATATATATATATATATATATATATATATATATCCTATCAACAATAACTATTATATAATTGCAAGGTTGAGACATATTTTCCCAACATATATGGTCTCCATATGATGTCATCATCCTCTAGATGATCAAATATAACTCTCTAGTACAAAATATCTCCACACTATCAGGGTCACATGAGGGTGTAACAAAAGATCCATGGATAACTATAAGGTGCAAGACTGCAAAATCTGATGGGCCTAGTGCATGTGATGTGCTCGAATTCCCACACCTGAAGAAGAGTACAAAGGATAATGTTGTGACCCTCTTGATAAACGAAGCAACCAAGATCATAATATAAGTGCACCAACATACTTCATCCCCATGAATAAAATGACTGATGCTACTCCATAGCTCGTATCATGTGAATGAGGCCTCCATCAAGGTGTGTGTCTCATGCATCGGGCGCTAGAGCTAAGGCAATGATAACACACATAATGCACTGAATCAGTGGAACAGTAACATGCAGGAGCCACTTAAGCTCGACACGGCCCCTAGAGTTATTATCTTATGTAGTGGCCAGTATAGTAGCTCTCATAGGGTTCAAATCTCATTAAAGTGTATAACCTCACCTCGCATAGGAAATCTAAAGATACAATGTATATCCTTGAGTGTCACTATCATCTCACCCATTGGGAGATGGAAGGTGGATGTATTTGTGTTTTATCGCTCGATGAGTGCCATCAACATAGCATCATGATATCTCATCGATGGTATGAGATACAACCAAAATAGTCTAGTAGTGCATAAAGTCTGCTCATCCTCCTCTGGCAGTCAGGTAACCTGCTCTTGGAGTAATGAAAACAAGTGTCCTCCTAAATGTTGTTAAGCACATGGTGGGACCTATAATAAGCAAAAGGAATCATCATTCATACAACAAAGTTAGCAACAAAGCAGTCAAAAGTGAAGAAAATATAAAGCAAGACACATGTGCCATTTTGGGACAAAGGCACCATTCTAGCACAGGGGTGCCACTTTGGGACTGGGATGCCCAAAGTGGACACTGCCACCCAATTTGGACAGGGACACCATGTGTAGACACTGAAAATTTGTCCTAGGCTAGCAAACACTATTTTCCACATTAATTCTTCTTCCCTGTATAATTAAATAATTTTAATTATTTGATTATTGTCTAAAGTCACATTCTTCAATTAATTAAATAATGCTTAATTATTTAATTAATTTGTTTTCCTTTCTTTATTCTTACTTTGATTAATTAACTAAATTATATTTATTTAATTACGTCACTAATTAATCATTTTCCCCCTATAATTAAATAAATTCCTATTTATTAGTACTTGTCATAGGCATTGTACTATTGTAATGAGTTTGGCTTTTTTGAGTTAACTAGTTATTAATAATTTAGTTTTCACCCAATCAAAAATAATATTTAAAAAAAATTAAAATAAAATTCAATTTTGTAAAGTCAACTTGTAAAATATTTAACTTTACAAATTATTAAAATTATTTCTTGTGCATATGATTGGTTAAAAATTTATGTGTGTTATTGGTGGATTTGTAGGGAAAGCAAGGTAAACGCAATGATTTTTCATTTTTTGTTTTATAAAGTCATTTCATTAAATCTTTCTAAAATAAATAAATGTTACTTATTTGGACATTTTTTATAGAATTTTTTTTTTATGTATGTAATTGTATTTTTTTATTAAACAAAATCTCACAAAAATCAATTAGCTATTTTATAGAGATTTGGATTCACACTATTAAAATAATAAAATAAAAAATATTTTTTTTATTCTTTCCATTAGAGTAATATCTTTATTATCTAAATTTTTAATATTTTATAGTATGATTTGATTATTACATGTTCTTCTTTTATTTAATAATTTTTTCCATCATATATTTAATATAATTTATATATATTATTTCTATTTCTATCTTATATTATTGTAGGTAATATTTTGTAGGTAAATAAGTTATCCTTTATTGTGTAGGTAATATATTAATTTATATTAATATATAGATATATAGGTTATTTTATTTTGTAGGTTCTCCTTTAATATGTATTATATAAATTATTATGTTTTTATCTATTTATATTAATATATGTTATAGATTATATATATTATAATGTTTTGTATTTTAATCATCCTTTTTTTTTTTAATTGAATTATTTATTTAACTTTCCAATTTATATTTTATATATAATCTCATATTTTTCTTTTTTTTTTGGTTAAATTATTATTGTTTTAAGTTGTAGTATGTTTTCTTTTATATCTTCCTTCATTTCTTTTAATAATTTTGGTAATCATTTCTCAGTCAATTTGATATATAATTCATCTTTATAATTCTCTTAGATTTATTTATTCATTATTTGAAACACTTTTTTTTTGGGGTTAAAACTTTATTAAACCTTATAAAATAGCATTGCATCAAAGCCAAGGGCGAGAGCCAAAGGAACTAAAAGAAAAAAACAAAACCGAGCAAAAGACAAAATCAACCCACTTGCACATCCCATGCGAAGAACCCTCTCCAAGTCTTCTCCATCAAAGTGGCAACCTGCAAAATTTGTTGCACCATCACCATGAATTTCCAGCTAACCTCAGACACCTTCTAGTTATTAAGCAAATTAACCAGAACCTGTGAATCTGATTCACAAATAACTCGACTCCATCCCAACTCATAGGCCTGTTCCAAAGCATAAAGGATCGCCAAATCTTCCATAAGGTTGATAGTCTACACACCTTTATGGATAGAAAAGAGGAAAACCACTGAACTAGAAGAGTCCCTGCCAACCCCACCAACTCCAATAGGTCCCAGATTTCCCCTGGAAGAACCATCCGTATTGACCTTCAAAGTGCCAACTGAAGGGGTTGCCAGTTCCCTAATCTCTGAACACGTTGCCTCACTTTCCTACCTCTCTTACACCAAGCAAAGGTTGAGGATAACCCATGGATACCCAACCTAGCCACCATCTCTGCATCCCTTTTCTCCAATGACAACACCACATCTCCCTTAGCTTCAATCATCTCATGAATCATACCAAGGATTTTGAACCACACCTACTGTATGCACAAGTACTCCCCTCTGAAAATCCTCCTATTCCTTTCCAATCAGACCTGCTACAATAAGAAAATAGGCCCAGCAAGCCACACATCTTGTAAAAAGGGAGCCAATGAGGGAGTTCTTACCAAGCTAGTCCAAAAATCCACCAAGGAGGAGGCATGAACGCAGGGACTATTCCAAACTCCCCACCAAAAATGACAAATCTGGAAAGTAAAAGGACACCGAAAAAATAGATGAGAAGAATCCTCCTCACCTCTCCCACAAAGAACACACCTAGAGGGGCCTTGAAACCTACACTTCTAAATATTATCCCATGTCAAACACTTGTTCCAAGCCAAAGTCTAGAAAAAGCAGTTGCATTTCGGCCAAGAAAACTTATTCCACACCCTCTTCCACCAAGGAACTTTCACCCCCTCGATCCTTTGAGAGAGCAACCTACGATAACCAGAAGAAACAGTGTAATTACCTTTCTGATTGGGAGACCACGCAAGAACATCCCTATCCATAAGGGAATTGCACTGCCTACCAAAAAGAATATTATGAAGCACCAAACACTCCTCTTCCATGGCCACCATTGGCCACTCATCAGGAGTCTTCCACCTAACACTCACTAGCTTCCCATGAAAAGAAAGCAATTTAAAGTCGCTCACCCTCGACCAACCGACATCACCAAATCTTTGACATAGGGTCGCCAAGTTAGGAAGCTGAGAGATAATGGGGGGGTAACCATCCCAAGAGTCATGCTAAAGTTGAACCTTCATCCCACATTTACAAATCCAAAATAAGCCATCCTTGATAAGTGTAGCTCCTTTCTTGAGAGTGGCCCAAATTGTCGATCCCTTTCCCACTAGAGGGTAGCGATATCTTCCTAAGGAGTATCCTGGAAATACTTTTGGGAAAGAATCTTGACCCAAATTCGATCCTTCTCAGTACACCATCGCCAATAAAGTTTAGCTTCCAATGCCATACTAGCCAACAAGGACTTCCTTAGCCCCAAACCACCATACTCCTTAGGATAACAAATAGTATCCTATTTAACTAGACTCCATTTGGAAGACAAAAACCTTCCAACCCATAAGAACTATCTTGCTAATGAGTCCAACCCCCTAACAAAGCCCATTGGGGCCACCTGAAGCATACACTTGTAGATGGGTAAAGCTTGAACCACAGACTTAAGCAACTGAACATGGCCCACAAATGACAGCCAATGATTGGTCCAATGAGTGACCTTCACATGAAACTTATCTAGGACAGGCTGCCATGACTCCCAAGGTATCCTACCCACATCAATAGGAATCCCAAGATAAGACAAAGGAAGAGCCCCAATTTGAAACTGAAGAATTTGAGAAATTCAACTTTGAATATAATCTAGAGTGTTGAAGAAAAAGATGGAAGACTTGTCTTTGTTAATTAATTGAACTGAAGCCACAAGATAAATATCCAGAACCTTGCATAGATTCATGACTTCCCGAATAGTGGCCACACCCAATAAAGTAGTGTCGTCCACAAATTGCAAGTGGGATTGGTTGGGGTAAGTCACCTCCCCACCTCCACCCTTGGATGAGGCCCATCTCCACATGTCTTCTCAATAGGCATCCCAAACCTTCAACAAGTAGAATAAACAAGTAAGGAGAGAGAGGGTCACCTTGCCTCAACCCATGAGAAGCGCCAAAAAGCTTCGAGTGCTCCCCATTAATTAAAATGGAGAACGAAACTGACATGACGCAACTCATGACCCATTGAATCCACTCATTTCCAAAGCCAAAAGCAGCTAGCACCTTCTGGAGAAAAGACCATCAGACTCTATCATACACCATAGCCATATCAAGCTTGATAAACATAGCCTTTTCACTAGAATTGGCCATAGAATGAATGGTCTTAGTAGCTATAACAATACCATCCAGAATTTTTCTACCCTCCACAAAACCACTCCAGTTCTCAGAAATGAGCATCTTAAGCCACTTTTTCAACCTGTTAGCAATTAGCTTGGAAATATATTATACACCACATTTTAAAGAGATATGGGACGAAAGCGGCTTAACCTATCCACACCTTCACACTTGGGAATGAGCACTAGGAAGGTGGAATTTAGAGCCTTTATCATCTATTTATTCCTCTAAGATTCTTGGACCACCGCCAATAAGTCCAGCTTGATAATCTCCTAGAACTCTTGAAAGAATTCAATCAAGAATCCATCAGGTCTGAGGGCTTTCCCCTTCTTCATTTGAAACATAGTCCCCTCCAACTCCTCTAGAGAAATCTCCCCCATGAGATTGTCCATCATTTCCCTAGACATTAGAGAAGGGATACAAGAAAGTACCCGAGCTTCCTCCACTGAATTACCCTGCGAATCTTCTCTGAATAGGGAGGTAAAATACTGAACAACTTCATTAGAAATATCATGAAATGAAGAGAGAGTTTCTCCCCTATCATTGACCAATACAGGAATAAAATTACCATGATGCCTAGACTTTATAGAGTTGAAGAAGAAAGCAAAATTTCTATCTCCCTCTTGGAGCCACTCAACCTGGGCTTTCTATTTCCAAAATATCTCCTCCCATAACTCCCATTCTTCTAGGGCTTTCAAGGCTCTTGATTCCTCACGCAGTAGATTCTTAGTCACCCTATTCTCCCTAATTAGCCTGGTAATACCATCTATCTTAGCCTGTGCAACAGACTTGGCACTAAAAATATTTCTAAAGCATTGCCGGTTCCAATGCTTAAGCTGATACTTCACAAACTGAAGAAGCTTCACAAAGACATGTATAGCCGTACCATAGGAGGGTCTACCATCCTGCCACCACTAAGCCACATAGCCATGGAGATCAAGATAACACAACCACATAAGCTAGAACTTGGAGGAGGAATTTTGAGGCAATTGAGTGAAGAGGATAGAAAGCTTTATAGGCCAATGGTCCAAACCCCTCTAGTCTAAAATATGAGAGCTAGAAGACCACATACCACCAACCCAAAAGTAGGAGACCATGAACTGATCCATGCATTCCATTGTTTGAAACATTTAACCTTTATCCTTTTTTGATCATTTTATTTGTGCTATATCATATTACTATATTATTCATTCTTCTCTTATATTTTTATCATTGTTTCACCTATTTTCACTTTTACTTCGTTTTCCAATCTCCTCTCTCCTTACCCTCCCTGACCACTTAACTCTTCTTAAGGTCATTTCTATGATCATATTCTTCATTATCCTTTTCCTATGATGAATCATTGAGTGTGATTCAAAATGTCGATTCAAAATAGCACACACATTAATCAAGGAGTGTTTACTCTATCATTCATGGACTTTAGAAAAATCATACCATTTATAATCATTAGTTCATTAATATTTAACAATTATTGATTTGAATGAAGAGATTTAGTTGCGCTCATGTCTACTACAAATCAAACTTGATAATTTAATATAATATATTTTATTTTTTCATATATATATATAACTTGTAATAAATAATCATTTTAATATATTACAATTTTATATTAATAATAATCTATAATATAAAATTTATTAAATATATTATTTATTTAAAATTTAGCTATTAAAATTAGGTTTATAGTTATGGATAGTGTTACGATCATAGTAGGGTGTGAGCTAGGGTTAGAGTTAGATCATGAAAATAACTAATTAACAATTCTAAAACATTATAATTAATAAAAAAAACATTTATTTTTATTCACATTAATAAAGCTTACATTTAAATTTTATCAAATCTAACAAACAATAATTACAATACTATAAAGGCAAGTACTAGCCACTACGTGGCACTTGTTTAATTATTCATGTTCCTATTTTTTTGTCTATAATTAAATTATTATTATTATTTATTTAATTATTCATTAGTCTTTTCTTCCATAATTAAATATATTCTATTTATTTAATTATTTCCCACTTTTCCCTCTATTATTAAATAAATTATTTTAATTATTTAGTAACTTATCTTTTTCCTCCACTTTTTAATGACATAATTGTTTCTAATTATTTTAAAAAGTCATCTTTTCCCTCACTTGTCTTTTTCCTCCACTTTTTAATGAGATAATTGTTTCCAATTATTTTATTTAAAAGGTCAGCGTTTCCCTCCACTATTAAATAATTATTTTAAATATTTAGTAACTTGTCTTTTTCCTCAACTTTTTAATGAGATAATTGTTTCCAATTATTTAAAAGAGTTAGTTTTTTCCCTCTTCTTCTATAATTAAATAATTGTTTTTTATTATTTAATCATTTTATTTCACTCTTAAATTAAATAGTTTTATAATTATTTAATTTACTCTTTTTCCATGGCAATCTTCTTTTTTATCTCAATTAACCTCCACCCTTGATAAGGTTTTATTTCCTTTTAATCTCTATTGTTCATCCTTAACTAAACCCTATTTCTACCCTAACCCTATTTCCTTGATTCTCAAAAGCGATCTCATCCAATTAATCTTCGTCATTCAATCTTGACCCTTATTCAACTTTGGTTTTCTAAAAAAGAGATGTATCCTTGTCATTTCAAGCCCAACTACAACCACATTCTCCCAAGTTCTTGCTATCTTGTCATTTTCACTTGCAAGCATTTAAACACTTCAAAATTTGAGGGAAAACTTGCAACCTGAGAAAGAATGGAGGAGCTGCAAGGAAGATGAATCAACCTTAGCATAGGGAGTTTTATTTATTTTTGCATTCATTTGATTTCTGTATGCTATCTTGTACTTCCTTATTTGGTTTGAAATTTTTGGCTTAGATTTTAGGTAGAGTAGTTGTTACTCAATCTTAGCCATTTTTATTTATGAATTTTCCCCTTCCTTACACCATGATTTATGAGAAAACCTTGAAAAGTGTGCAAAATAATGAAATAAACTACAAGGAAAAGGAATAGTCAACTCACCGTTGGTGCCACTATGCCTCGTGCAATTTCCACTCATAGGATCTCAAGTCTCGAAGACTGGTATGGTCATCGAATCAATATGCTCACTCCTCAATACAATGGTATCTCTATCTAAACCTTCAAAAAATAAAAGTGAAAATTATAGTCAAAAAGATGATTTTGCACTAACATTTAGTAACATTTAGTACTAGCATATCTCATTCAATTCACCATAGTGGGGGCTAGCGAACTCCAATTTTGATGCCGTCTATTGCATTGGATTCATAGTTCCAACCCTGACCATATTCAATGTTTGTTGAAATTGGTATTGTGATCTCATGACCTTGTCACAAGCATTTCCTTCACCAAACTTGTAAATTTGATGCAGTTAGATTGCTAACCTAATTCCACCTCCATAAAGCAAGAGGAATCAAGGGGAATACATCTACCCTTGAATTTGGTTCTCTTTAGAAGTTGATATGTTTGTTCAAGATGATTTTTGAATACCTAAAAAATTAGTAAATTGCAAGATGTGATTCCTAATGGTGTAGTTTTGCAAATGACTACATTGGGGCCTTCATTCTCTCATTCATGAATGATTAATAATATCCATAAGAGTATCATTTTTATATGGGTATGTGCAGGATCATCACAGAAAAAATAGGCCCTTAAGTGGCAAAAAAATTAGAAAAATCAGAGTTAGGCAACTTGACATAAAAAATTGAATAAGTTATCTATATTATTTCAAAAATATGTAAGAATAGAATCTGTAGAAAATTGAATGTAGTTTCTAAATTACTAGGTTTATTTTGAAAAAAAAATCTATTTGGTGAAAATTTGAAATTTCAATGCAGTAGTACTTAAATTTTAGGGAAAAAATAAGAAGTAGGTGTCTATTTGACCACCTAACCACAATAAAATGATAATATTTTTTTATAAGATTTAATATATAAGTAGAGTACTCATGTCCCGATGTGATGCATATTTTTTTCTAATTTTTTTCCAAGTAAATAATTAATTATGAATTTTTTATTACAACTTTTCAAAAACATAAAAATTCATATGTCTGACCACCTTAACTTGGTCAAAATCAATGAAATTTTTTTTTTAATCCTATAGTATGTGAAGCATAGAATGTGACACATGTTTTGTATTCAAAAAATGTGATACCATTTGAAAGCTATAGATGCTTTTCAAGCCTATCAATCAGGACTTTAGTTGTAATTCAAATAGAAAATGAATAATAATTATTTATTAAATTGAAAGTAAAGCATAATTTATATTGGTGGAAAGTTGAGAATTTCCTTTAAAAACCCTTTTTGTTTCATCAATTTTGGGTAAATTTTTTTTTGTCAACCACATACCCTACACATACCCATACAACATGATTTACTTAGTACTTTATCTTGCATGTGCACATAGTGTCATATGGCCACTAAAGTGGGGGCTAAATGTAGCATAAAAAAATATACTGCGTTGTAGATGATAGTATAATTTCATGCTTAGTTTGGACCTATTTTAGTGACCTTTGCATTTATGAATTCTCAACACCTCCTAACTGTTGATGTGTGTTTTGGCACAACAACATTGCAAGCAGAATATTGCTACTATGTTTCTCCTGAAAGAGAAAGATGATCACAGGGATATCTTAGTTCCCAAGGTCCTTGTAGTTGGGTCTCAACTATGCTGATGTCCCTCAGTGGTCAATGTAACATTAATATTTAAGGTGCCTGCTAGTGTGAGCTTTTGGACTGTTGTGAGAGCAAACATAAACTTAAAACCTATTCTAACTAGGGTTTTAAAGAAATGTAAAAAGATGGATCAGGGCTTTGGAACAGAAAAGAATGACACTTCATCCAAATTAACCAGACCTGTCACGTTCCAAGGAATTCCTAAATACAACTACAAAATAGAATTAACTTGTGACTAACACACAACTTCATCCATTCACAATGCTGATTTCAACAATAGATTGCAAGTTACCATTCAAACAAAATAGAAAAACAAACCCCATTCCTTGAAAGCTTTCAAATCAAATGATCAACTCAAGACTAACACCATTCTGAAACACAACATGAAGTAGATTAATATTTGGTTGCTTCTACTGTCAGTGAGACAGATAAACAACAATTAAAAAGTTGGCACAATCACCAGTGTACAAAAAATCTGTGGCTCCAAATTGTTTCCATTTACTCTAAGAAAACTGAAAGATACATTAGTCTATCTTACAGAATCTTACTCTTAGCTCCCAGTTCTACTACTTTCTAACCCTACTCGTGGTACTCTTAATTCTACCCTAGAAGTTCTAACTTTGAAAGTTCTAACCTTAGCCGTTCTGCTCTTAATTCTACCCTAGAAGTTCTAACCCTGAAAGTTCTAACCTTAGCCATTCTAACCCTAGAAAGTTCTAACCTTAGCTGTTCTAACCCTAGAAAGAGGCAAGAATTCCTTCTATACATAATGCATCAAAAAGGATGCATTGTCCCCCTACATTAGGGTTTAGACAATATCTGTCGACTGTAGGAGAGTCGGCTCTCAAATCTTTTGAAAATAATCGATTGTGCATTCAATGTGGATTCTTACTGTCCATATTGCTAGAAGGATTCCTAATTGCAGGAGAAGTCTTTTAGATCTGTTGACAACTGCAGCATTAACTCTATCATCTTCGTGTCTACCTTTGAAATCCCTCACTGAGTCACCTTGAATGCTCTAGGATATCTGCATTAATATTGATCTACCTTTGCCAGTGGTTGCCATAGCTGTCCCTGTGGCTCATAGTTTCTTTGTTCTTCTTTGACCTTTCTTCATGTTCTAGACTATCTGCATGTTTTTTGACTATTTTCTGGAAACACCATCGGGCCTCCTTAGATCTAAACCTTTCACCTGAGTCAATCTATTGCCCTTTGAATCTCCGAAGGAATCCATTTCACTCGTATTTTGTTGTTTTTCATCACAAGGTCATTCAATTGGTCAAAGTGGCCGATGAGTCATTCTTTTGGCTTCTTTTGATTGGTTGGGCATACACCAAGCGAGCTCCTCAATGGGTCAAAGGTGGTCCGATCAACATTGCATGTTGGTGAGACACCACCGGTGTCTCCCCGATGTGATTTCACCATTGTGCAGTTATCGACATGACACCAGATAGTCGGTGGGATGTTTTAGTGAGCAGGGGAAGTCATATCGAGTCCGCAAAACCCATCGGCAAGACTCCTTCAATCTTAGGGAGACCTTTTATCAAACCCCTTTATGCTTCTAGAGTCTCCCTGACATCCTGCTTATCACTGAGACTTATCAGAATCAGGGAGAAATTACCTCAAATTTCTCTTCTCTTACCGAGCCCCTCTTTGTTATCAGCGAGACTCCTGAATGTCGGCTAGACCTCTTGGCGCATACCTTTCCTCTCCCTGAAGGGACATCCTGTCGGCGTGACCTTCGTTGGTCACTGTGACCTCATAGTGAAGTCCCCTCATTTGTTGGGAGTCTCTTCAAATTCCTTTCATTGACCTTCTCACGCCAATTTCTATTTTTGTTTCGGCATGACTTTCTTCCTTCACCAAGACCTTTTGGCAAAGGTGTGATCCTTCGCCAAGCTTCATTTCTCTTTTTGGTGGGACCCTTTTTCGTTATCGGCAAGAGATCAATTGTTGGCCAAACCTCTTGGCACATATCTTTCCTCTTCCCGAAGGGACATCCTGTCAGCGTAACCCTCTTCCTTCACCAAGACCTTTTGGCGAAGGAATTACCCTCTTGGCGAGCTCCATCTGTATCGGTAGGACCCTTCCCCTTCGGCAAAAATTTTCGCCGAAGGCAACACCTCTTGGTGACCTTGCTCCGCTGTCGCTGAGACTTTTGTATCGGCAAGACCTTTCGCTGATTTCTTTCACTTTCGCCGAGCTTCTCTTTTGTGTCGCTGAGACTCTCACCTCTTCGGCCAGACATTATACCAAAGGTTTTATCCTTCGTCGAATGCAACTCCCTTCAGCAATACTTTGAGATTTTGCTAAGACATCTCTCCGAAGACGAACCTATGCCGATAGGAAACTCCTCTTGTTATTCAGGGAGACTTTATGAACTCGCCAAGAATTTTTGGCAAAGGGAAAACCTTTCGCCGATGTATGAGTCTTTTTGATGCCTGTCGGCAAGACTTTGAGATCTCACCAAGAACACTCCTCGAAGACAAACCTATGCCGATAGGAAACTCCCAGTCGCCGAGACAATGAATGAGGCCTTGGCGATAGATGCCTGTATTAAATTTCTGATTGCCGATGCATCTCTGGGGTCTTGCCGAAATGTGCCTTAGCTGATTTTTAGGTCCAACTGAACTGGGGAATGTGTTCCAGCTGAGCTCTCTTGACAAATACCGTCTTGTATGTAATTTAATCCTACATTCAATGAAGGAAACCACAATAAAGATCACATAAATAGAAGTCAGATAAAAAAAACACCATTGAAACGAATCCTATGTCAGCAGAGTGTAGTTAAATCTTCAAACAAGAATGATAATACAACAATTCGGGTTTCAGGCTGACCCACAGAATCCAAGCCGGGGAGGAATTTCGGAGAATTCTGAGTTAGGCGGATTCCAGCGGAAAAAGCATGAAAACACACATTAGAAACTCAATCTGATCATTATCAAACCAGGAACAACATGTGAGACCTCAAAATAGCACCAATTAATTGTAAAATGCATCATTATTTATTAGCTAGTCCTGCTATTCCAAACTTCTTATCATTTCACTAGATTCTGGTGAAATCCGTGTGGGATAGATTTCTGCGAAAAAGGAGACACTCCGGAAAATCTGGGAAAAAGAGGGGACAATGGATTTTGGGAAAATCTAGAGGAGACAGAAAACTATGAAAAAAGACAATCCAGCAAAATCCAGTCCACACGGAATTCCGTGAAGACCAAAAATCCCCGAACAACAACACTCAGCTAGAGTTTGAGTGAGATCCGGGAAAATCCGAATGGGATGGAAAATCCCAAACTCAAGAGAAAACCTGAATTCCAACTGAGGCAAAACCAAAAAACAAAGGCAAAGAAATCAAAAGAGAAGGGGGACCCATTTTGTTCCAGATCAAAATGGGGTGGTTATGCAAGGCATAACACTAACTAGGCCATAATCTCCTAAATTATGCATTCTAAGACCTTTTTTATCATTTTTTGAAAAATTGCAAGCATTGAACAAATGTATCTAGTTATTAAATTGTGCCCTTGACACTTAATGTCTTGGAAAATAGGGCTAGGACCCGTTCATCCTAGGGCATATGGGTCCCCCTATTTTGCAAATTACCAATTTTGGATATGTCAGTGTCAACATTTTAAAATTCAAAATTCAAATTATAAATGTCAGCTATCGTGATCTAATCTTTGGGAAATTAGAGAAATGCCTATAAATACCCAATCTTTTCACCATTTGAAACTAGAAAGCAATAAGAGAAGAAAAGAGAAGCAAGCGATCATTATATTCTGACACATACATTTGAATTTGCAGATCTTCAAATTCATTTATAGATTTGATCAAGCCTTATGTCATGATTGAAGATTGATGCCAATAGAAGAGCATGATGGATTCTAGGTTTGGGAGATGTATTTGGCCATTTCCTTCAACCTAATGACTTATTTCCTAGTGTTCTTCTCTTCAAGCTTCATCTTATTTGTAGCCTAAAGAAAGATATCATTATATTTTAGATTTCCTAAGAGTTTTTTTACTTCCTCTTAGGTAGATCTTGTAATGTTCATATAGGAATCCTTCTCTAACACACTTGAATAGGATTTTTTGCATTTTTAGCTTATAACAAACTTAGATACACTTAAGGTTAGAGAACACACACTGTTATCAATATATTTTATTAGCTATTGTGGAGGTAGATATACCAAAACAAGGGTTTGATGAGGAAAAATACTATATAGCCACCCCCATCTATTTTGATGATTTATTGCAGGTTAGAATACAAAGATGAAGGTTTAAGGGAAAACAAAGAGTTGTAGGATCAAATTTGAAGTTTCAAAAAATATCTACAAGGACCCATATCCCTTGGGAGACTCTGTCCTCCATTTCATGCCAAATCTAACATTCTGTGATACATCACTCAACACTTCCCATACGTGCGTGTAAGTTGTTTCAATCTATTAATCATCATGATATTGAAATTTTTATATTAGGGTACATTGTTGAATTAGGTTAATAATAGCAAATCAATTTCAGCCCATTATAAGGCTCAAAAGGATCAAATCTAGGTACGATTGACTCACCTTTATGGTTGAAAGTCAATCTAAACACCTTGTTGATTTGTATCCTTATGTACCTTCGAAAAAGGAGCAAAAAAAATCCTAAGTTTTATGCACTAAACTTAGGGTTCCCTCTTTCTTAAGTTACAATGACATTCATGGTGGTAGGAGTTTCCATTTGGAAGTGTATTGTTATCAATTAGAAGCTCCTTGTATGTTATTCTTATAGTTTCTCTTATGGTCTTCTACTTTACAAATGTTTTTCATCTCTTTGCATTATGCTATGTCTTGATATCACTACCACTATCATAGGTTAATATTTCATACACATCACTTCCAAAAGTTTTACCTAAATAAATTGAATGTTCTAGAGAAAAATTATAAATTGGTAGTGTGTATCTTATATACAATCATGTTTGTCAATACTATGGGAAAAATTTCCCCATGGATTTGACTTCTAGAAATTGTTCGATGTATACCACTTGTTGGGCCATATCAGTGCTCTTGTGAGTCAAGACTCAAACTAGTCCTACTACTAGCATTCCCACTAGAAAAATAATTAGCATCAAGCACTCCTTATCGCCCAATTGGATGTAAAATAATGAAGAATCCCTAGAATTTTCCCCACTTAAGCCCATTGCAGTTGAGATGGTTGGAGATAAAGGCATACTCTGTGGTTCACCTTCTATAGAAATTATTTTTGGCTCATTTTGTGACATGTTGCCACATTTGCATGCACTTCATGCTTTCCATAGCCTTTTTCTCTACTAGATGTCCTTGCTGTATGACCAAGGCATCTAGTACAAGTTCCTTATAAGCTCTCTCAATTCTTTGCATGTTGTTCTAGTATTTGAAATGATTTCCTTTAATATAGCGTATTTCTTATTTAAAATTTCCCTATAGAGCATCTTATTGAAAATCGTTTAGATGCAAAAGGAATAGCCAATAGTTCCTTAAGAAAGATCTCTACTCCTTTATCCTTCTCTCCTGAATTAGATCCTTAGCACTATCTGATCCATAATTTTCTAATTTAATCTTGTCTTGAGCTGTGGGATATGACTTGAAAGCTCTTTTAAACTCTTCTTATAGAATCCATGAAAAGTGGAGATAAGATCTTGACATCAATATACAAGGAAACTAAGGATAGATTGAGAGTTGGAAATAAATGAAGAGTTTCCTCCAAAAACCCTAATTTATAACTAAACCATCCTTGTTTGAGCATCAAAATCTCTCTCATTACAATTAGTGGGAATCAATAGTTTCTCAACAAATGTATTTCCAAGGTTTGAACAACTCTATCACTCTTCCTAAATAGATTTCAATGTGCATCTACCTCAAAACAATGCTTTAAAGCTCATGAACTAAAATAACAAAAAATCAAATTCATACCTAAAATTTTGAAGGATGAGCATGCACAATAAGGTTCAAACTCCACATTCTTCTTCAAAAATAGTGCTTCAAGCAATCCTGACCATCATGCATATCGATTAGTATGGTTAGTGTTCAAACAATTTAAAACCCTAGAAAGACTCAACCTCCTCATGCATCTTAGACTTCACCAAAGATTTTTACTTTTTTTTTTTCTTGCATTTGATCCCTCCCTTTTTCCTTTTAGGTGTAGGACTTGGGGAATAAGATAAGTTTTATTACAACTTTCTTTTATGTTTGGAAACATAAAAATTTTTCTAGCCTTTTTCACCTTTCAATTATATGAAATTTTACCATTAAAATAAAAAAATAAAAAATAGACAAAATGGGCTACATCATTGGTGACCTTTGAGGAGGTTTTGCTTGCTATAGCTAATTTAGACAAATATTTTGGCATCCAAGGTCTTTCTAGCACTTCTAGGGTTTTTCACCTAAAAGGAGAAAGATGGGCCAAAATGCAATGTTCGCATTCAAAGATTAATGTGATATGTATGCAATATGTCTAAATAAACTAATTTAAATGTAGAAAACTAATGAAAAGTATTTATTATCAAATGGAAACTATTGAAATGCAATATGTTGGAAAACACATTATGTAATGCAAAAGCACCTAGAAATGAAAGTAAACTACAACAAAAATGAATGAAATTGAAGAGGTGTACCTATAAACTTGCTGGAACTAGAAATGAATTCTAAAATGTTGTTGATCCTGATTTTTAGGCCTGGTGGGACTCATTCGCCATTCTAGGTGAATTAGTCCCAATTATGTGAAATTGTTCTAGAGCTTGTTTCAGACAAATGGGTATCCAAAAATGCAGAAAACCAAAATTAGGCCTAGAAGTGGGACTCATTTGTCACCCATGGTGAATGAGTCCACTTTTGAATTTCTAAATATTCAAAGGTTGAAATAGGAGCTTTTGGTCTAGAATTTCTGCTTCTTCAAGTGTCCAATTCTGAAACTGTCGAATTCGAGCCAGAAACTGACTTTTTGTTGATATTTTGAATTGGACAAAGAAAAGAAGACTTAAAAAACTTTGAAACTTGATCTTCAATGATTTCCAAGCTTCCAAGATGCCTAAATCTACAAACACACAACAAGAGAAGAAAAAATGTTGGATGTTAGGGCATGGGGGTTTGCCTTGGTCAAACCCCTTTTAGGTAATTAAACCAAATAAATAAAGAATGTAATATTGCATGAGAATATTGGGGTTATTACCTTCTCTCATGATGATTGATCTTTAATGTTTGTATAAAAACATGAAGAATCTGCCCTTGAATGTCTTAGGAAGCAATCTTGATGACTTGCAATGATGAAACCCTAACTTGCTTGACTTGATAGAGAAGATAGATGATGAATGAATGATGAGAGATGTGTGAATGATTTAGGAGATTAATTGGGGTTAAATTGGATGTAAAAACACTTATTTGTACACACTTATGCTCTAATTACCCAATAATACAACATCATAGGCTGACATAAGGTCTTTTTTAATAAAAACCCATAAGAAAATTTTAATTATTTTGAATTTGGAGCCAAGAGGGACTCATTTGCCACCCATGGTGAATGGGTATGACTCTAGGATTGTAAGTAGGTGTCAAGAATTAAGCTGCATTTAATGTTATTTGTTGGGTGTACATTCAAAAATATACTTAATTAAGTCTTGTGAGTGCATAAAGGCTTTAAAGAAAGAATAAGAAAGGTGTAATTAGTGATGATAGGCCTAGAAAAGTGTGAAAAATTGTTACAATACTTTACAACACTTTAGAATAGGACTTGATAAGTGATAAAAATATTTTTTTTAGATGAATTATAATAAGAAGAGTCTAGAAAAGTGTAGAAATGTGTTACAACACTTCAAAACACCTTTACAAGACATCGTTAAATGTATTCGAAAGGGTCCAAGACCTAGTGTGGTTGTGAAAAACACCTCACAACAC
>VDFB02105894.1:0-35619 GCA_007258455.2 Sequoia sempervirens
TTTCCTATGTTGTCAAATCCATGAATAGATAAAGAATCAGGTTTAATATTGTTTTACCTCATTCAGAGTCTTTTCAAAAAGCTCACACTACACACATTTAGTGCTGAACCATTGTCAACAAGGGTTCGTTATATCACAATTTCATTGAAGTAGACTATTATGTTGAAAGCTTCATATTTATTTTGGTTTCTAAGGAAGGTAACTAACGCTGGTGAAAAAATATGTCCAAGTTCATTTCATTCATTTCCTAAATTAATGTTGCTACATCATTTGAACTAGTGTTAGAAGGAATCATAACTTGTTTCAAGGCCTCTTGGAGTATGCTATGATAAGTAGGTGATACCTGAAGTAGTTCCCATATAGAAATCTTATTAGGATTACTCTTAAGGTGTTCAACAACATTCTTCCGCACTGTCGCCAAACCCAGGAGCACCCGGTGCGATAATTAGCGGCAACGATAAGGAAACGAGGATCATTTGTCAAGTTGCTTATTGTTCCTTGTATTGTAGGTATGTGTAACGGTATTATAACTTGTTTGTTGTGAAGTCTTGCTTTTCGGTGGTTCGAGGATAAGAACAATTTTTTTTAAAACTTGTGGTTTTTGTGAAGGACGATAAATTATGAGTTGTGGTGTGATGGTATTGACGTATTTGTACTCTCTTTTTTTCATGGCAAGCCTTAGTGGATGAACTAGCAAAGATGAAGTCCTATGGGCTTCCATCTAACAGATGTCAAAGTCATCACTACCAAAAGGCTTGAGGGTTAGGTTAACCTTTAAAAGGAAACTTGATATGACTTTGCTTTCCCTAAGGGTCCTTTTGATGTTTTTGTTGTTTTTGTCTTCTTCTTTTTTCTTCTAATGAATGCATAATGTAATCTAACTTGTTTATGAACGCAATAATATTGAAAATGCAAAATTCTAATGTCACTTTTAACTGAATTACACAACAAATTATTTTCCTAATGTTGCTAAATCTATCTAAATAAACAATAACTTGAATGCAAAGATAATTTGTTTCACACTATCACTTCTCATATTGTAGAATAGAGACAAAAATGCTTATTACAAACCAAAAACTAGTCAATTTTTTTTTTGTCAAAAGTTGTACAAGGAATCAGTCACCACCAAAGGTGAATCCCGTGTGTAGATATTTTAAAGTTCTAAGGGTCTAAAACACCGAACATACCCAAAAATCTTGTTGATCAGGGTGTCCTGGGATTCATTTGCCACTAAAGGCGAATGGGTCCTAGTTTTAGGGTTTTCTATTTTTTATTTCACTTTTTCTGAGTTAGTTCTATGTATATGTTGTTTTAGATCTGTAACAATGAATTCTGTAACAAATTTTCTAGATATGATGTCTCTAAATGCAACTTTTACTATGATTAAATGATGAATAAGATGAGTGAATTTAGAATGCAATTTGTATCTAAATACTTGAATGATGATCTCAATGTGAACAAAAGAGAAAAAAAAATCAGATTTAAAGTTATTTTTCATATTTTTAAGGAATATAAGCAATGCAAACATGCAATTTTATCCTACATGCAATGTTCACTAATGCACAATATAAAGAAACCCCTAAATGCAATGCAAATTTAATGCAAACTAGAACCTAGGATTTGAATGCACTCCAAATCAGAAACTAAGATGCTCAAATGGGGTAGGGTTCACCAAAATGAAGCATAGAGAAAAGGGAGAAGGCTATGAAGTCTAACCCCCTTTTGTCTAGTTAGGGTTTCATTCAAAAGATGAGATCCAAGAAACTTGAGATAACTATCAACCCAAGAGGTGAATTAAGTCAAGATTGAGGGATCTTGCAATCTTTCCTTTATTTAAGGATGGGGTGTTGAGATAAATCACAACTTGAGGAGAATGAATTCAAATAATATGAAAACCCTAATTCTAGGTCTAACACTTGAAATGCATAAATATGATACAAAATAGTATGAATTTGTAACTTTTCTAGCAGAACAAGGAGATAAAATTGTGCACCTAGTCAAATTTTATTTTCCTGGATTGTTGATAGGGACTTATTTTCCACCAAAGGTGAATGGGTCCTAGTAGGCTTGTTCAGGGAGCTTTGAACCTAAAACAGAAGCCTGAATACTATAAAATTTGTTGCCCTTCAAACCCTAACAGGGACTCTTTCACCAATAAAGGAAAATGAGTCCTATTAGGTCCTTTTCAAAATCTCTAAATTTAGTCTTCAACTTCCATATTTGCTCTTCTCTTTTGCACCTTGAAATTCATGTTTCTGGATCTAGGTCTGCCAATAATTTGTAAGACAAATTTGATAGCTTGTTGGTGGATAGGGGTTTTCCTTAGTCAAACCCCTTGTTGGTAATTAAACCTTTGATGATGAATAAAAATATGAAATATGCAAATTTGTGTGTAATCTTAATCTCAAAGACTAAGATAAATTAGAATGTAAAGGCAATTCTATCCAATTGTGTTGGGATAAAACTATTGAATGTAACATGAGCAATGCAAAATGACTCACTAAAGAAGATGTAGATAATCCCTTTAACAAGCCATAAATCTAAAAATATCTCTTGTGGGTTGCAAATAGGACGATTATAGAAGATGGATTCAATTAGGAAATAAGTCCTTCAGCTTGGTTGTATGACTTGTGCATCTCCCAACACTTAGAATCCCTCATGATTCTCCATAGGCATCTATCATCAACCTTCTCCAATGCTTGATATTGGATACAAAATGAGATTGAAGACCTTGCAATGTTGTTCCAAACTTCACTTTTTCTTGCTTCTTGACTATGAATGCTTGATCTCATGAAAGTTATTTTCCTCTTAGCTTGCTTGAAATCTTCTTCTAGGTGAAATTATGTAAAATAACTTTGTATTTATACATAAATTGTGAATTAACCCCAAAATTCAAATAATTAAAGAGAACACTAGATCTAGAAATGAATATAACTAAAATCTTGACGGAATGAAATTCAAAAAGGAGGCCCTCATTAAGGGAGGACCCATTCACCACCTAGGGCGAATGTGACCTGACATTGTTTTCCAGGACCATTGCTTCGGGGAATGAAATATGAAATAACATTAAAAATCCACATGAAATATGTTGAAAAAAGGGGGGTCCTCTAAAGGGAGGACCCATTCGCCACCTAGGGTGAATGGGTCCTAGCACTAATTTCTAGGACCTTGATTTTTCCCAATTAAATTTTATTCAATTTGAATATGGGTGTCGAGATAGATCTTCAAGAGGTGCCACAAATAAGGCTTAAATTTGAATTAAAGGGGCTAATTAACTCCAGTTAACCACAATTAATTAAGGAGACCCTAGATAAATGTGAAAGTGTGTTACAACACTTTACAACACCATAAATAGGGTACACATTAGGTGTATTTTATTCAAAAAGGCACCCATCAGACCTCATTGATTAAATAAACCCTAGAAAAGTGTGAAAGTGTGTTACAAAACTTTTGAAAAGGACAAATAAAAGTACATTTTAATCAAATAAGGTCCCTAGAATGATGTGTATGTGTACAACACATTACAACACTATTCCAAGACACAGTTAGGTTAGTTATATTTCAATTATTCCCAAATTAAGTGTGAAAAAGGACTACTTTTTTTTACACTACATTTAGCCCCCACTTTAGCTGCCATATGATACTATGTGAATATGCAAGCTAAAGGAATAACTACTATGAAAAAGGATACTCATATGGATTCATTAGGGAGAATGAAGCCCCAATTGTAGCTATCTACAAAACCACAATGTTAGGAACCGCACCCTACAAAACATATTAGTTAGATGCTAAAAAATCCTCTTATCAAACTTCTACAGAGAATTGAATTCGAGGGTAGATGTATGCCCCCCTAATTTTGCTTGCTTTATGAAGGTGGAATCAGGGTAAACATGAAACCACATTAAATCACTTAGGTCATATCATAGGGTATTTCCAAGTACCATACCACATAATGATAGACATTTGATGAGACCAGGAGTGAAATTATGAATCCAATGCAACAAACGATGTCAAAAATAGAGTCCTTTAGCTTCCTATATGTTGATTTGAATCAACTTTCCTTTTAAATGAATAAACTCTATTTACCAGGGTTTTACTATATACTATTGAAAATTACTCTTTTCACTATTCATTTGACATTTACATTGTTGCAATTTTACCTTGGTGCAGAGTGAGTGAGAATGTCGAGCGAGAGAGTCTAAAAGCCCCCAAGGTTGGATGAGTTACATAGTGATGCAGCTTAGGGTGTCCTTCAATAGACAATGAGTGCATTCTTTTTTTTCTTTTTCATCGTTTTTGTGCTTTAACTATACTTTTTTATGTAATTTGAGTAATTTTAGGATCTTAAAATAGATTGGTGCAAAGTGTCCTAGAATAGTTGAAAGCATCTAAGACCCCCATCCAAAGATGGCCTAGTTGTCCATATTATCCGAAAAGTGTCTTAGAACAACTTTAGTGATACTTATTATTTGATTTAGAACTTATTTTTATGTAATTTTCCTCTTAGGCTCCCCGTTGAGCCCATCAACATCTAGGAGGGAGGCAGTTCTACTTCCTTCATGATTCGATGACACGACTTTTGGTGGAGGAGATTCAATTGTTGTAGGAGGTTGGTTTGTTTTGGGTTTACCTCATGCCACCTATGAGGTACCATGATGGTATGCTTCTAGCCTTGGCTGAGAGATGGGATGCAGGTACTTGCACCTTCCATATTCTAACTAGGGAGATGACAATTACATTAGAGGACATGCACCGCATCCTATGGATACCTATCAGAGGTGAGCATGTTTGATTATTTAGTGAGAGATCATTTGCACAGATGAGAGATGATATATGGTACTGTCTAGAGCGGCCTATTTGGTGTTTGCACATCTGACCACATGTGGAGCTTTGTTGGCTCCTAAACATGCGCTCACCACTTCTGCAAAGGATTATGATTTTATGATAGTATTGCTAAAATTAGTGTCGGATGGTTGAGGGGAACACTTAGACGGTGGTCTAGTTCATACTATCAGAGGGATGGAGGAGCAACAGACTGTTTATGCTTGGGGTCGCAACATGCTTGCCCACCTATACTATGATTTGAGCCAATTTATATTCAAAGAGCTACATAGTATCATGCACTGTACATTGCTATAGATATGGTGTTTCGAGCACATTACCTACACGAGGCCCACAAGCTTTCTTATCATAACGACCTTGGGTGAGCTGAGGGTCTTCAATTATCCCCTCAGATGGTTGTGGCAGGAGGGAGACCTTTTATATTGGAGGATTATATTTGACCAATTGGATGAGGATGACATCTGCTAGAGACCATATTAGTGGATACCACAGTGGGAAAATCACAGATATGAGTTGCACAGGCTATAGATTGATCGGTTTCTTTTGGGTAGAAATGGTTATGTGGTTAGACCTTTCTATTATGATCATGTGATGAGACACTTTGGGCATATCCAAGTACCTCCACACTCTAGACCAACATACCAACGAATAGCACAAAGTGCCACCAGTCCTAGGGATAGTGCTCATCTTACTAGGGTGGGTGTATATTTTAGTGATTCAAATGATGAGGACCCTGATTTTCCCCCAGTCCCCAAGATTAGCGACATGGGTGCCACCTTGGCATACGAGGAGTGGTGGATTACAGCTAGGCCAGCACCAGTGTTCCCTCTACACCATCTTGTGAGTTTTTTCAAACCTTTTCCAGACAACACAAGGGATAGAGACGATGATCATGTAGATGCACCCACAGATGATGATGATATTAGGCTTGATGTCTTTGTAGGTTTAGATGAGGATGATCAGGAGGATGAGGGTTATGAGGAGGAGGACGATGATGAGACACAATCCATGAGTGAGAATGTTACTAAGACCAGGGAGGATCCAATTTCCTCTAACAAAGTGGAGGTACCACCTATTAGATTGACCAGATCATGTGCCTCGATCATGTTATAGATCCATATGTACGAGTGTGGGGATGCCAGCAACAGTAGGCCATCCACATCACCAGCACAAAGAAGGTCCATCACTATATGGTCAAACCCTGATCAGAAAATTGGAGAGCCAAGTGATGATTTGATATGTACATTATTTCTTTGTGCATGCATGCTTTATATGTATATATATCTTCTTTATATATGATTATGATGGTTACTGATATTCTTTATGGTTTTTATTTTACAGGGTCTACACGAGAGTGGTGTGATCTTTACTATTGAGCACTCATAGCACTGATGCCTCAGCTATATATAGTGGATGATGTATTGGGAGAGTTTGTGTCCCCACCTTCTTTGGGGCCACACACAAACCTCTTCAAGTCCAAGGCTAGGTTTTGTGTAATGTATGAGAGGTCCAGGAGTTGTGCCGAGAAGATTCAGGTTGAGCTCATAGCAGTCCTATCCTCTAGGGTTACTACTAACAATAGAGTGAAGTGTGAGGTATGGGAAGAGATCTTGAGGCTGCGAGAGGAGCTCGCAAGAGTATAGGTGGACAGGGATTGTATAGATCAAGAGCGTGTCCAGGAACTTGTATGAGAGACAAGAGCATTTGGTTTGTTGGAGGGGATGTGACTGGAATCAAGCTGCTCACATACTGTTGTATCACAATGGCCATGGAGATCACCAGCTCCTAGGGGATTTGGCAGTCACAGACCCTATTAGCTTTTGTATTCAAAGATTCTTATGTACTAAAACTTTTGATGATGATTTATATATATATGAGAACTTGTGTTTTTATGATCTTGTGTAAGAATATCTAATAAATTTCTCCATTATTTAATTCTTTATGTGATCTAAATAAACCATTTATAGTTTATGTTAGATGCTACATTGTGATAAAATATGCAATTTCAATTATGGGTGTCGAGATAGATCTTCAAGAGGTGCCACAAATAAGGCTTAAATTTGAATTAAAGGGGCTAATTAACTCCAATTAACCACAATTAATTAAGACGACCCTAGATAAATGGGAAAGTGTGTTACAACACTTTCCAACACCATAAATAGGGTACGCATTAGGTGTATTTTATTAAAAAGGGGCCCATGAGGCCTCATTGATTAAATAAACCCTAGAAAAGTGTGAAAGTGTGTTAAAATACTTTTGCAAAAGACAAATTAAAGTAAATTGTAATCAAATAAGGGCCCTAGAATGATGTGAATTTATAAAACACATTACAATAGTATTCCAAGACACAGCTAGGTTAGTTATATTTCAATTATTCCCAAATTAAGTGTGAAAAAGGACTACTTTTTTTGACACTACAAAAATTTATGTATAGGCAACTATTTTCTTACCTTCCTTGAAGGTATACTTCTTGAGAAAAAAACAATATAGTAAAGAATACAACTAAGCAATCAAATCCTCATTTATGTAAAGAAACCAAAAATAAGTATCATGGTAGAATGAATAGACAATACTAAAACATTGGATCTATTTAGATAAATGTAGTATATAGTAATGAAGTTTTTTTCCTTGACTATCCTCGCCTTTTACAACTAAAAGATTCATCCATTTATAGGAGAAAATATAGATGTAGTCCCCCATGGATGGGTGACACATGTCACTAGATTAACTGTCGACCCTTGTGTCAAACACCAAGGAAAATCCCATGAAATTTGTTGGGAAAGAGAAACTAAAGACCATTGAGAATTACAATTTCAATTACTACATTAATGACATATGAGTTGTTTTCCCTTTCCAAAGTTGCATGTAAATCCATGCCTTCATGATGAATCTATTGCTTCTAGGTGAGAAGAAATTTGATTTAGTTGTTGTAGGATCTCCAAATATTATTAATGGTTATGGGATGCCAATCAACCATGAGAATTTCCAATTGAATGTAGGTATGAAGCATTAAAGTCTATTGGCATAGCTATTGACTCTTTGAATTTTGCTTAAAATATGACTATTGATTTCATTGATTTACTAAGATAAATGGCCCATGCATTGTAGTTTTATATGTAGTTCATCCCTTTAAAATTGTGATATGAAGAGCCCTAATAATGGAAAATAACCTACCATTCGTCAATTTTATACCTCTACTTTTATGCTTGGTTCCATTGGAAAGACAAGAAATATACTTCAACCAATAGGAGTGTTGCATTTGTTAGGATGACTTACATGTTTCCTAATAATTAACACGTGACCCAATAATATCATAGTATTTCAGCACACACATTTATTACTTGGCCAATATATGTACTAACTACTATTTTACTTTTATGTCGCATTGCACATTGCACATATGATATTGGAGTCCATACATTCAAAATTGTGATGTGAAGGAGTTGCTTAATGCAATGGAATGTCACAAGCTATCTTAGGTGAGTAGAAATTTTGCAATTACTCTAAAAATTGCACACATTAGCATTGATGAGCCAATTATAATTTGTTAACTTAGTATAGAAAAAACTCAATACTACAAGAATTGGTCTACAAGTATGACACACAACCTAAGGAAACATGATAGAATGTCGGTAGCTCACCACTTTAATAAAAAAATTCAAATGAAAATCATGATGTGAAGGAACCACAAGATGCAATAGGATGTTCCCACCTAGTACAAATTAACAAGTCCCTATACTTATGCCTACAACATATATATAAGCATTAATAGACCAATCACAAGTTGTCAACTCAACATGTGGAGAACACTGCATCAGAAGAGTTGGTATTGTACGAATCTTGACTCCATAATATATAGCTCATAATTGCTAGCTCATTTTTTTATAAAAAGGATTCAAATTAAAACAACATTGTGAAGAGCCCTCACAATGCAATAAGAAATTGAGATATGAAATGCTAGTGGGGGCCTAAAGTCAAAGTGTGACTATGACCAGACAACCTTAAAGAGTAAAACAAGTCCAGACAATTATCAGTAAGTGAAAGCTAGGGGTTGATAAGATGATGAAACACATGAGAATTAAACCATAATTGAAAATGCTAGTATTGACATAGTGTGATGGTTTAAATACGGTGTTTTTGTTCTTGCCACCAAGGTTCAAATCCTATTGGAGTTTAATTGTTGAGTATTTATGTTGAAAATTAGGTCCCTTGTTTGTGACCTCACTGATTCATAAATCTGGGTCAAAAGTGTATACCCCTCTTTAAAAAAAGAAAGAAAAACCATAATATAAAGTGAATGAACTTGAAAAACCAATCAACATTAAAATCACAACAACGTGCACAAAAGACCCTCATAAAGAATAATACCCTAAGAATTTTCTTAGAAAACTAAAAAGGCTGAAAAACTAATACATTCTTCTTCCATAAAAGGTCATACACTAAATCAGAAGAGGGAAAACAAATTTTTCATTTCTGGTATTTAAGCCATTAACAAAAAAATCTAGGCTCAACTGATTCATTTAATTGTTGCAGACGTATTCCATGAGATCAACTACCTCACCTGAACAATGAGACTGGCTACTACTTTTCTTTATCAAACTAAATATTCTACGCCCTCTACATCGACACCAATTGCAGTCGTTTTTAAGTTTTACGTCCTCAAGAAAACATCAAACAACCTTTCAATTAATGCCAAACAATTATAACTCAATGAACAACCTTCTATTTGTTTTCTTTGAATATAAATCACATAACGACCAACAACCTACCCCACCCGCCTTTCATGAACACGCATGAAATTCAGCCAAGGAAGTTTGAATGTGGTGAATTTTTTGAAGTGAATTGTTGGTGGTGAATTTTCTATCGATGAATTATTGGTGGTGAATTTGCAATATGTCTTTATTAAGGATTGGAAACATACCCTCCACCCTTTGGCTTCTCCTTCTTCCCCATTACATGCATATATCCTTCAAGCTTATATTTTCAATCACAAGATTGGCATAAAGTTCATTTTATCTTAATATTTACACAAATGAGATACAAAAGCCTACTTTGAAGCTCGCTTTAGGTTAAAATGGTTTGTATTGAAGTGTATGTACTTGTATCGTAAAGATTGTTGTTTTATAGGTGTTTAATTATAAAATAATTTTCAAAATTTGCTTGTTCTGGTTTAAGATCTTATGTCTTAGGTCATGATAGCAAAATTTAAATATCTATGTATTTCTTTGTAATGCATTTATCTTTTACGATAATTTTCTTTATCATCAAAATCTAAATAGTTATGTTAGCTATGTTACTGGTTTGTCCAATGCAATAGGAACTTTATATTATCTTTTATAACAACTTGATTTATCAACAATGGCTTGCATCACAATGAGATCTTCATATTATCTTTTATAACAAGTTGTTTTATCGTCAAAATTTCAATATCTAGGGGAGAGGATGAGCACCTAGTGCAGGGCACCATGTGAATTGTATGCCTCCATGAGGCCATTTTGTACAATTTGAGTCTTTATCATGATATTATTGTAACAAGGTTATATTTGGACCTTTTCTAATGCATTTGAGTCATTTAATTAGGTTTCTAGGGGATTGTGGAATCAAGTTATCAAAAAAATGCAAATCTTGTAAATGTTGTCAAAAGATGCAAAATTGCAAAATGTAAGAAAGTGGAATGTGAAGAGTCATTTTTTTTAGGGAAGATTTTTGATTGGCTAAAATTGAAGTGGAAATTATGATAACTATTGTAAACATCCTTAAAAATCCTTGTGAAGGCAAGAAAAAGATTGAAGATTGTATTTTGAAGAAGTTTTGTGAATACAAGTACCATGTTCTGCAATTACAACATTTTCCTTGTTGTTTGCAAGTATTGTATAGTCTGTACAACATTCTTAGACTATAATCTTGATTGGTTTTCATAGTACAGTGTGTTAGCTTTCATTTGAAAGTGGTTTGGGGGTTTTTCATCAAGTTTAGAGGAAAGAAGAGCACTTTTTTAGAAAATAGTCCAGAAACCCTTATTTAAAGGACCTTTTGAGAGTCTAAAGAGAGATTAAACAACCATTCCACAGATGGAGGCTTTGTAAATTAATGGAATGGGTTAATTTAGAGTTTTTTTCAATTTTTTTGTGTTGGTAGATGCAAGGGAAGGTAGTTTGCATTAGTTTGGTTGCTGCCCTAATTGATTTTCATTAATTTTTGATTCAAAGTTGATGGCTAGATAATGGATTTTGCACAAAATATGGAATTAAAGGTTTGGAGATGGTTTATTTACCATGTGCAAACATATTCTAGGGTGTTTGAAGCATTGGAAAAGTGAGAGGTTTGGAATGCATATTTTCAATAAACCCTCATTGATTGAACAAAATTAAGCCTAGAATAAGGGTTTGTGCTTTGTTGCACTAGGAAGGGTTTAAGTGACCAAAATTTTGTTGATTCTAAAGTTTTATAGCTTGGTAAAGGTATGTCCATAGTTATTTTGGGTTGGGAAGTGAATTATTTGATACATGCTTTGTTAAATAGGCCTAATGGAGCCTTATTATTGTGGGACAATCATTTTTAGAGTCAAAATTTCTAAAACAACCTTACTCTATTTCTTGATATGTTCAAGTAGGCCAAAATGGGTTCTTGGAAATGTTTTTTTTCTTTGGAGATTCAATCTGGTTTAAGAGATACACCCGGTTTTGTCAATGTGGACTACTACAAGCCATTAGGTTTTTATGGTGTAAGCAATGGAGTAACTATTGAATCAATGTTATAAGAGAATGTTATTGGTCTGATCCTATCAAAATCATGATGTTTAAGGTGTATTATGAGTCCAGTATGTGTTTTGGGTCTTAATACCATTTTTGGTGTCTTTTTAGCCTTGTGGAATCATGTTTCAATGAAGTGAATTGTGGTGAATATTTAAGTGATCTTTTCAAATTTGTGTTTTGGATTGTAAGAACCCTTTAAGTGATCTTTTCAAATCTATGTTTTGGATTGTAAGAACCCTTGAAGCCATTGATGCTTTACATCAATTGGTATTAGAGTTGGTTGATCTGGCAGATTATTAAGTTTGTTGGTTGCAGGTGCTTGTGGTCCATCTTAAAGTTGCAAGAGAAAGAGTTGTGTGAAGGTGTGTTGGCTATAGACATGGAAGAGGTCTATGATCATTGTCCTCCAACAAAGATTAAGCTGAGAAGAAGGTGCAAAGAGTGTTACACCACTGAGAGAGAGAAAAAGTGGGTAGAGGTGCATCTTCCAAGATCTCTTGTTGGGTAGATGGATGGTATGAGAGGTTGTGATGAAGTAGTGAGAGAGATGGATATTTTTCTAAGGAAAAGCACATGAAGAATGCAACCATGATAGTAGATGGGAGAAAAGATGAAGAGAAGATGACAAAAGTAGGTCAAGAGAAGGTCAAGGATGAATTGATTGGAGAGAGGCAAGATTGCTTAGAAAAGCATCATGAAATCATAGTAGGGACAGTCCTATGTCCTTTGATTGGAAAAGAGGTTAGAGGGTAGTTAAATACTATTAGAATAGTGGTTTATAAGTCTGAATGAATAGAGATTCTTGGGGCAGAGAACTTAAGGACAAAGGTGAAAGCAAGTGGATTGAATCAAGATGAAAGGAAAAGGAAAGTGACTGATTTCAAGTGTGTAACAAGAGTAAGGCAGAGAGCAGTCCAAGATGGGTTGATAAAGTTATGATGAATCAAGTTTTATCAACTCAGTCCTCAAAGGGACTTGAGGTCTTTTTTAGGCCGTGTGTATAGTGCAGGGCACCATGTGAACTATATGCCTCCATGAGGAAATTTTGTAAAATTTGAGTCTTTATCATGATATGATTGTAATAAGGTCATATTTGGACCTTTTCCAATGCATTTGAGTCATTTAATTAGGTTTATAGGGGATTATGGAGTCAATTTATCAAAAGAAATGCAAATCTTGTCATAAGATGCAAAATTGCAAAATGTAAGAAAGTGGAATGTGAAGAGTCATTTTGTTTAGGGAAGGTTGTTGGTCAGATAAAATTGAAGAAACAGTTATGATAACTATTGTAAACATCCCTAAACACCCTTTTGAAGGCGAGAAAAAAGATTGGAGATTGTATTTTAAAGAAGTTTTGTGAATAAAAGTACCCTATTATGCAAGTACAATGTTTTCCTTATTGTTTGCAAGTACTGTACAATTTGTATAGCATTCTTAGACTATAATCTTGATTGGTTTTCATAATGCAGTGTTTTAGCTTTCATTTGAAAGTGGTTTGGGGTTTTTCATCAAGTTTAAAGGAAATAAGAGCACTTTTTTAGAAAATAGTCCAGAACCCTCATTTAAAGGGTTTTGAGCGTCTAAAGAGAGATTAAACAACAAGTCCACCGATGGAGGCTTTGTAAATTAGTGGAATGGGTTAATATAATTTTTTTTTCAATTTCTTTGTGTTGGTAGATGTAGGGGAAGTCATATTGCATTAGTTTGGTTGCTGCCCTAATTGATTTTCATTGTTTTTTGATTCAAAGTTGATGGCTAGATAATGGAGTTTGCACAAAACATAGGGTTAAAGGTTTGGAGATGGTTTATTTACCATGTGCAGACATATTCTAGGGTGTTTGAAGCATTGGAAAAGTGATTGGAGGTTTGGAATGCATATTTTCAATAAATCCTCATTGATTGAACAAAATTAAGCCTAGAATAAGGGTTTGTGCTTTGTTGCACTAGGAAGGGTTTAAATGACCAAAAGTTTGTTGATTCTAAAATTTTATAACCTGGTAAAGGTCTTTCCATAGTTATTTGGGGTTGGGAAGTGAATTAGTTGATACATGCTTTGTTAAATAGACCTAATTGAGCCTTATTGTTGCAAGACAATCATTTTTAGAGTCAAACTTTCTAAAACAACCTTACTCTATTTCTTGATATGTTGAAATAGGCCAAAATAGGTTCTTGGAAATGTATTTTTTCTTTGGAGATTCAATCTAGTTTAAGAGATACACCTGATTTTGTCAATGTGGACTACTACAAGCAATTAGGTCTTTGTGGTGTAAGCAATGGAGGAACTATTGAATCAGTGTTATAAGAGAATGTTATTGGTTTGATCCTGTCAAAATCATGATGTTTAAGGTGTATTATGAGTCCAGTATATGTTTTGGTTCTTAATACCATTTTTGGTGTCTTTTTAGCCTTGTGGAATCATGTTTCAATGAAGTGAATTGTGGTGAATATTTAAGTGATCTTTTCAAATCTGTGTTTTGGGTTGTAAGAACCCTTGAAGCCATTGACACCATAGAATGGATGAGCACCCTAACTTCACGCTTCTCAAAATATTGCTTCAAAATTTCAAATCACTCCCAATTTTTTACAACTTATTTGGCAAGTCCCCTATTTATAACCAAGGTTTTAGGAACACATCATCAACATGTATTTTGTTGAGGTGTTCAAAAAAAATTTTAAAATAAATAAAAATTAAACCAATAGTTGTGCACTACATCATGTTTAATTTGGACGTTGATGTGACATCACATGATTTATTGATTTTTAGATCTAATGAATACATTTTATTTAGTTATGGGTACTCATCACGAACACTAACAACTTTAAAGTCACAAATATTGGCATTGAATGAATGAATGGTATAACAACTATTGAAATAGGCTCAACTACTGGATCCTTTCTCCTATGTTATTGATTTAATTTGCAATTAAGCTTCATCTATCTTGTTCATTGTTCATCTCATATTCTAGATACTTTTTAAAAAATAATCTTTGGTTGTGATGTACTTGTCAAGTTGCTTGGGTTTTGTACAATCCATCAAGTTCCATTCTAATTGAATAGTAAGGACAAGTTTTAGCAAAGCACCACTAATCCTTGAGACCAGACCTTAAAGAATAATTGCTATATGAGAACTGCTTTTTAACCGTACTAAATATTTGTGGTAGACTATAGCACCCAAGAATATATGTGATTTTTAATTGTTTGTTTGCTCTAGTATTATGATATATTGATGCCACAAGTGATTGCATGAAATATTATAAAGGATATTTTAAAAATTACAATTGACCAACACAATGATATCTCATCATTTATAAAAATATAAGCTAAACAATGGGGTGTTATTTCATTGGTGAGGTCGATGGCATTTAAAGCCATCTTCCAGGGCTAAAATTTTAGGGGGTACCCTAGCATCAATTGCTTTGTCTGTCCTAAGTAAAATTCATCGATGAACTTGATGCAATAGCTACCCACTTGTCATGAATTCTTAATAGAATGTGTGTAGGGCAAACCCTTTTACTAGATATGTAGAAGGTGAACCAATAGGCATTTACCATTTGCAGGTGTAGACACTAAAAATTGTCTTGGTCTGTGAGCATAATTTTTCCATCGTCTTGATCTTCTTCCTTGTATAATTAAATAATTTTAAATATTTAATTATCTTCCTCAGATCGCTTTCCTCTATTAATTAAATAAATTTAATTATTTAATTAACTTTTCTCTTGACCTTTATTCTACATGATCAATTAAATAAATTTAATTGTGTCACTAACACTCTTTTCTTTAATAATTAAATAAATTATCATTTATTTAATTATTTACCTTTCATCATTTGTCTATAGTTAAATAATTATTAAAATTATTTAATTATCTCTCCTCTTTTCTCCACTATTAAATAATTAATCTAAATTAATTATTTAATTATGTTTTTCTATTTCCTCTTATTTAATTAATTGGTTGCACAATCAATTAATTAAATGCCCACTTTCGTTTCTTCCACAAATAAATAATTTAAATGAATTATTTATCCTCCACTTGGTCAAAGATTCTCACAAATTAAATGATTTTAATTTTTAATTCCTCCATTATCTCCCTCCACTCTCTCATTTTTGAATCTCAGTCGTTGATTGCCTCTAGTCTCTTTTCGATCTTAACCGTCTATTTCGTAGCTATCCCTAGCCCACTACTCTGTGGTGCATGCATCCTCAACCATCAATCTGAGAATCTTTCTAGAAGCTCAATCTTGTTCGTCCATTTGAATGAATTTTTATAAAAGAGGGTCTTCTCCTCCATTTTCAATTTAACAACCACATATATTTGACTTTTTGTAACTCCCTGCCATGCAAACCCCATAGGACACAACTACTACATTAACAGAATAATTTTTCAAGAATTTTTTTTGAGTTGAGACATTTTTTTTCATTTTTCATTTTCTCCCTCTTACTTTTTCGAAAAAAACAATATTTGGAAATTTACTTTTTCCAAAAAAAACCAAATCAGAAGTTGTCATAAATTTTCTGACAACTTTCCCATGCAAATTCCACTTAACCCACCATTTCTGCCATTTTCCAATTTTGGAAGAAGAATCTTCCATAATTAATTTACACCAAAAAAATATGCCTTTTAAATATTTTAATTTCATTTTAATAAAATTAATTTTGAAAAATAAACAATTAATTAACAATAATTTTAAACAACATTTCACTTAATTATAATTGAAGTTTAAAATTTATTTTATTAAATCACCTTTTTTCTAATTAAAACAAATAAGATAATGTTTTCCTTAACTTTATTTCTTTTAAAAATAAACCATAATTTTATCTAACTATTTATTTAATTTAATGATTTAAATTAAAGGATGGCTTCACATTTTAAAATAGCAATAAATGTGCTAATGTACACCATAATTTTCCAAAGTATTAATATCATAAGCAATATTGAACCTTTCATTAATTTAATATTTTGCACCATAGACTAGCATTTAATTTAAATCATAAAGCATTAGACCAAGCCATAAACACACTTATAAAACTCATGAAATAAAATGATTTAATTAACAACCATACCACACAAACAAAGTACAGACACAACATGAACAATCCCTAGACCAACCACTGACATAGGCAGGGGTACTTTCTTACTAACTCCCTAACCACATCAAACCATTGGGTATGTAGGGCATGCTCAGACCTGACAATGCGGGTGGAGTCGGCACCCAGTACCTGCATTCCTGCATAACACCAAATGTTGAACAACATATACATATGCATATAACTCATAATCAATCACATTATGAAAGGGAGTTGTGGTGAGGCAGGGCACTCATAGATGAGCGATGCCACCCCGTCTCCTTCACCTGAATCAAATATAGTAATCAAAATCTAAATATCACATCATCAATATAACACACTCAGTAACATCATCATAACATAAGTATCCCACACATAATTCCAACTATCAGAAGCACATAAACATAATTGTCTGACACGCCAAACACATGACAGAAAATATGTCTAACAAAGTATCCAGTAAGCATCAAACATAATCATAAACCACACAAAATCAAAACACACACAAAGCAGTATCAAAAGTATTAGTAACATGAGAGGCACTACACTTTCATTCTTATTGTTTGCAGGTAGTTGCATACACACACAACAAATTGAGGGAAAACTTGCAAAGGTTGTTTGAGGAGAGACAAGGGAGGTGATTCAACTTCAAACATGGGGAATGCTTTGTTCTATTGATTTCATTTTACTCCTATTTGATTGTTCCCTCTTGTTTTGATTAGAATTTTAGCTTAGATTAGTGTTGTAGTTGTCACTTTTATCTATACTATTAGATTTTCCTATCTTACATTGGTGAACTCGATGTGAACTGGATAAAATTTGTAGAAAAACATGTGTCTTATTTTTTGTTTTTTCTATGTAACATATCGTGAACTACAAATATGATGTGCAACGGCGCAACTGAAGGTACGCTTCCAAAATTTGAAATAACGACACAACTGTGTTGTGTAGCAGCACATTTGAAGGAAAATTTTCAAATTTAAAAATAATGACGCAACTATGAGCTCTTGAATTACAAGTGAAACAACACATCTGATAGTATCTGAGCTGCATTTTTTGTACAATGAACTACAACTGTATTTCTCGAGCCGCAACTGTAATCCTAAATGACGCAATTGCCTGGTTAGGTATAATTTTCAGTTTTGGATTTTGTTGGATTTTTTCCTTTTGGGTTTTCTTTAGGATAGAATTTTTTTTGTTTGCTAATCATCTATTTTCAGCATGTGGTGTTAGACTCAAGGAGTTAAAATTATTTCTAAAGAAATAATTGAGCTTACCCTTCCTTTCATTCAAGTTAACAATTTTGTTTTTCTTGCCTACAACTACAAATTTGCATCACACTCATAAAGGTTAAAATGAACATGTATTTTCATTCATTAAGGTTAAAATGAACAACAAAATGCATACTTTCACTCATGGGAATTAAAATTAACTTGCATCACACAACATCAGTTTAAAAAGAACACAAGTGTTTGTTTGACATGATAAGTGGAATTAAAATAAACCAGTACTTGCATTGTCTTGTGGTTTACATCTTGTCTTTGGATGCATATGCTCTTCGCTCATGCCACTTGGCAATCTTGAGAATCAAAAGCATTCCTTTCACATTTTGTACAACCACCCACACATTTGGTTTTGGGATTTTCTTTTTAAAATGAACCCCTTGTGAGTGTGAGAAAAAGGCATTGTATGCTCTCTCCTTGCACTTCATGTGATAGATGGGAGATCAAAAATAATGTACTTTCTCGCTTTTGAACTACCTTTAGAGGGCCTGCCTCCCATATTGTGAGAGGGAATGACCCAAGCGACACTTTGTTTCGGTCCACTATATAAATTTTTGTGATCATTGGGAAAATCTTGGATCACCTGATGAGGATGTCCTATGTTGAAAAGTGTCACCCCTAGTATTTGTGTGATATGTTAAAATCCTTTCTTAGGAAGGGACTGGGAGGCCTCTTTATTGAGCTAATCTTACCGCATGTATAAGCACCAATATTTCCCCAAAACACCGATTAAGAACCAATTGTTTTAGTGGCCAAAAACCCTTTTACTTGTTGGCACAGGAATGATCATTTTGAAGCCGCCCTACGTTCCACTATTCATTGTAGAGATAGGAAATCCCTCAAAGTTTTCAAATCTTAGGGGGTAAGAGATTTTGGAGAACCTGTGTCATGTAAGGGGGAGCCAACGCCACCAAGATCTCTAGTTATCTGCTTTGTCTAAGTGTTTGGAGAAATCCAAGTAGGGATCTAGTAGGTAGTAGCTTTTCTAGCCTAGGTTGTGCATTGTATTGTTGGGGCTCCAAATCTGCACCTTGTTTGCTAAGTTTTCAATGAGAACTCAACAAATTTGGGCTAACATGGGACTACTTTCAGGTTTTGGGTGACCTGTTTGAAAGCAGGCCTCCAGATTATGGGTCGGCTTCCCCGTTTGATATCACCTAACTATTGAATTTCAAGATAAGGGTAAGAATTGCATAAAATAAACCTAATGTTGGAAAGAAACTAAAGTGATACACCAAACAATCTAGACCTGCTAACAACCTTGCACACTCAAATTAATATTTCAAAGCTAACCCACACAATTCCCTATCTAATGTAGTTCACATCAATAATTTATAAAGAGGTCTGTAAAAGTGTTTTCAAAAGGAAAAAATAGATTTCACAATCAATAACATTACTAAACAACACATTTTATAACCTATAAACATACATTTTATGTCAAATGGATGCATGAAACATGGGACAAGTTTGTAAGGAAAATGACTTTTCACAAAACAGATTGATCAACCATTAATGACACCACAAAACATGAAGAGAAAAGGTAAAAATGCTCCAATCTATTAAATAAAAGTGCTTACTGTATAATAGGAATGTCTGAGTTACAATATAGCTTCATGAAAAATAACTCCAAGAGAGCAAGCTATCCTCCTGCTAAAAAAGAAAGAACTCCTCCAAAATGACTTAAACTGTAAGGAAAATTAGATGCAGAAAACAATTCTCCTAATGTCAATACCTTAGGAAAGAATGTAGATACACTTTAAAAATTACAATTACAGTCAAGTTAAGATGCACTAAGAAACAGTCAACAGAAACAGAGTATTTGACAATCACACATGAACACCAGATATATGTGGGAAAACCCTTACGGGAGAAAAACCCACCAAGAGAAATCACTTTGTATTATAGTAATGAAATTACATACAAATTCCAGACTTATCTCTCTGGTGTCATTATACAACAACATTCACCATTAACATTCTTGTATAGAAACCTTCACAATTACAATCCACAGAATTCTTCCACTGATAGAATCACTCAACAACTTGTCGATTCACCCAACCAATTACCAACAGTAATCACAAAGTATATCCATGTCAAATACTATCTATAGAACTTCCTTATAGAATCATCACAACTGACTGTCTTCCAACTGTTCCCATTTGGCTCCTCCTATTCATCCATGAGATGCAACATAAGATAGTCTTACTCGGTCAACAAAATTTGCAATGTACTGGCATCTCGGTGAGACACTAACAGTGTCTCGCCGATGCCACATAGACTTCATATCGATGTCGCTAAGAGACTCTGTTATCACTAAGACGTTTTATCAAGCTCCATGAGTTACATCGAGTAACCAAGCAGTCGCCCAGACCTATCACATTCTCCAGGAGATCATAGCGAGTCACCAAAGGTATACTGAAGACACAAGTCATATCGAGCTCCAAAAGATAGTCGGCAAGACATACCGATATCGCCAAGAGGTCTCATAGAGAAACTTGAGTTACATCGAAAGAATACAACTATCAGAAAGTCCAAACACACTCGCTGAGATGTTACGCTGAACAAGGCAGGTCATACTGAGCTTCAATCACTAGTTGGCAAGACTTAACACCTTCGCCGAGAGGTTTCTCTGAGATCTTTTGTTTCACCAAAACCATCAGCAGTCGCCAGGACATACACCTTTCACTAGGACTTTACACCGAGCTTTAAGACTCACCCTGAAGTGTCATCCATCACCAAGAGTTACCCCGATAGCCATCAACTATCGGCAAGACATTCACCATCGCTAAGAGGTTTCTTTGATCGCTTTGAGTTACACCGAAGAACGTTTGGATGTGTCCCCTGTCGGCAAGACATTAGCTTTCGCTAAGACACTTCACCGAGCTGTCGTGTTACACAGAAGATCATGGTCGCCAAGAGTCTTCTTGAAATACGATTGAATGGCCTTTTGGCCAGAGGTCTCCCGAGCGCTGTGAGGTCATAACGAACACTCCTTGTCACAGTGATAGACTCCACAGTGTAACCCTTTGGCAAGACATTTGCAAGGTCACAGCGACCTATTCAAAATAAAATGAATCAAGCTGCTAGTTGGCCAGACAATGAAGATGTCACACCAACTTAGCTCTAATGGAGGTTTCAGCTTGTATAGTTTGAGGCACATATTTCCAACATAAACATCATATTTAAGCCAAAACATCCAAAACCCCCACACAAGTTTTTCTAGAAGATCCTACTTGGATAAAATAGAAATGGCCCCAAAAGAACCTTCTAGAAGTCTCCAAAATGCCCTCTACACGGAGAAAAAACAAGCTAAGTCAATAGCCATCCCAAAAGTGTGACAAAAATACCTCCAGCTGGCCTCATTTCCACCAAAATAGTCTAAACAGTATCTCACACTTCCCACACCTCTGCAAATCATCATTGGTCCTATTTCAACATTTGACCACATTCCCCATCATGCAATATGTGTGTTTTTTGGAAACACATGGCTTTTAAAGCATTAAATATAGTGATTTTGTTAAGTGATTTATAAAATATCAATTAACAAATCACCTTACAATTAGGCTCAAATCAAAGGGCCCCACCATTTTCCTGTGTTACATTTGCACTAAAAGACACAATAAAAGTGATTTTCAAATCACTTACATGATATCTTCAAATATGGAATAAAATGTAACATGTAATGTTATGGAAAAAAGCTTTCAAAAGCTTCTACACTTTGACTATCAACTTACCATATTTAGCATTCTTGGACACACATGGTAAGATACATGTTTACAAAGGCATTATAAGCTTTAACACACCTGGTCAAAAGGTCGACCTCCAAGCCCCTTGGAAGGCATATTCCAATCACATGTGATGTTAGGTCAAAGAGACAAATCATAATGCTTAACCATGGCACACCTTATTTGCATTTGACTTGGCAAAGTTTAAAAATGCAGAAAAGAAATTAAGGCATAAAAATGCCAAAGGCAATAACATGTGATTTTCAGCCCCCATCACATTTCACATGAGTTTTATTTTTAAAAGCAAGGGATAAAAATCCTATCGAAATGCCAAAAATTCAAACCCTAATCATAAAATACCAAAATGATGAAAAACATCATCATTTGGTCGATTGTAAAAATTGGAGCAAAGCTCTGCCACCATGGGGGTTCAGTGTTGAGCTCTGGAAATGGAGATTTCATAGTCAATTTTTGACACTTTTCCAGTGGTTTTTCTTAGAAACAACAGGTAAATGCATTTTCATAATAAAATAGGCTTTTTTGATCTTTTGATAGCCATTTCATGCTTTAAAGTTGCGGCCCTAAATGCATTTCTAATGCAATTGTTTAACTCCACATTCTTATGTGTTATTCATTTGTTTTATCTGCCATGATAGAAATTCTTTAAGGCTCGAATGGGGGCTTTATACGGTGAAAACAACATACCTTTTGATGAGAATGAGCAACTTCTAGCTCAGGTAAGCTTTACATCAGAAATACATTTCCATTTTTTGCAAATATAGCTCAAACTTGAGCTTCCATACTAAATAATGCAACAAAATGTTTGTTTTCCTTTGTATTGAATCAACAAACAAACCCCATATTACTTTTTCTTGTATCCTTCTCTAGAATGCTCTCCATGAGATATCTCTTTCAACTCCTCCATACTTGAAATTTCTGAAAACGGCCATGGCTCGGCCTCTTGTTTCTTTCTATTTTACTATATTTTCTATAGAATGTTGGTCGCAGCCTATACATTTGCTTTTGATGTCTTTGTATCTCATGCTCAACTCGAGCTCTACACCTTTTGAAAAACTTGAAAACATTTTCAGTCTTCTGTGACAAGGTCATGCAAGATTATAATGTGAATGAGATTTTATAAGAGGTGGTTATTTGAAACCAAAGCCATCTCTATCCAACATCTTGTCAATTATTAATGGCCATGGTTCGGCCTTTGTACGCATTCTGCATCCTTCAAGATTTTCTTCAATTTTTGTTGCTCAAATTTGAGTTGTTCTCCAACAGTAGAAATGATGGAAAGTTTAGCTTTTTCCTTCTAAAGAAACCCTATCTCGAGGGCTTGAGTTAGAGCACATGGCTCAGCCACTTTGATATTTTCCTATACCTTCAACATGGATTTCCCTCTCTGTATTTCTGAGTCATTGTTTCTTCCCCATATGCTACTATTTGACTCAGTAAGTAGGATTCTCTTACTGACTTATCTAGCTCTTTACTGTCAGATAATGCTTTGAATTCCCTTTCTTTCCCTGTATGTGGCTTTGTCATTCTCTCCTGCAGTTTCTCAGAATCTATTGGTTCACCTTCAGTAAATATTTCAAATGACGCCATTGAAGCCATGGCAAGCTGACCTATGTAGTTTTCAAGCAACTCACTTATAAAGAGCATGGAAAAGACTATAGCTAGGTCAATCATCATATCTGGAAATTTTTAGCTGCTTGAGGATCAATTGGATTCTTATCAGGATGGAGTTGTCTCCTCTAGTTAAAAGTTTTGGAATCCTTTCAAATTATTCAGCTCCTTTTATATGATTATTTTCTCATCTCGTAGCATGCATGGTGGACAAGTTGTATAGATGTGCTACGTTGAAAACTAAAAGACCTCAAACATGACTGTCATTACAAAGAGGATTCCCCATCTCAAAGATAACATTTTATGCATTGGTATATTACTCTTTGTGCATCATCTTTCTAAAATAATCTTATAACAGCCCTCATCCAGAGGTATAAAGCTGTTAAGATTCCATGTGAAATAGAAATTAGATTTCACTCCTACAAAAGCCACTATAATAAGTTCCATCTCCTATTCCTCTCTCCCAAACTCAATTTCCAAACCAGAATTTTGTTTTCATAGCTCCAACACTTCACTCCTAAAATGATTAATGGATGCTTCTAAATCAAAAACCTGAGATTTTAGTCCATTTATCTCCACTTCAACCGTGGAAGTCTCTCTTTATATATTCAAGTGTACATCAGTTTCAATGTCACTATTTTCTGAAATTTTCATCTCTTCAACCTCAATAATGGAGATGTTCATTGATTCCAAATACTTATTTAATTCGTTCAGCTTAGAGATAAGTTCCATATTCTCATCTATGAGCTCCTTGCAATCTCTCTCAAGCTCGTTAATCTCTCTCCAAATCTTTGTGTAAATTCTCTTTTGATTCATCTCCATATTTTGTTATATCTGGCAATGATTTATGAATCTCAGAACTAGATTTTTTAGCCTCTAATTTCCTGATTTCTTCTTCCTTTGAGGAGGGTTTTTTCATCCATTCTTCCTCAATACTTTGCATTTTTACTTCACCAATAGAAGATTCAAACCTTTTATTTACACTGGATAGATTATTAATTTCCATATCACGTTGCCTAAGTCTCTCTTCTAGGTCTTGAACAACAGATACCAATTGATTATATGATTCTTTTGTCTTTTGTAACTCCAACTTAAGATGGTTATTAGTTGGCTTCTTATGAGATGTTTGTTGCATTTTTTCTCTTGGACTGCCCCAATCCTCACCCTTCACTATTACTTTCATGGTGCCTCTTGTTACTCCCTAGACTGTATTATAAGCTTCATGATGATTGTGACTATCTCTTTGCATTTCATGGTGACTTTGATTGTTGTTGTCCCATCATGAGATCATTGTATTTTGAGGGAGCCAACCTCCTTGTTCTGTGTTGTCCTCATTATTCACTTGGGACTACTATTTCCAACTATGAAGGGTCATTGTTTCGTTTGTTCCTATTGTCTTATAGCATAAATGACCACACATGTGCCTCCTTTACTATTTATTACTATACTACATGAATCTTCTTTTCACGCTTTAAGGTCATTGTGACCGGTACATTATCATGAGGCATGTGCATTGATCATTTTGAAACCCAGTCTACATTATAGGGGCATTGTATTTTGACTTTGGAGCCTTTAATGATACTGTAGTATACATTCATTATTGATGTCCTTCCATGACAAGAGAATATATGTTGTTGTTCCACCTGAATCTACTGTCTGATTCCATCACATTTGTTTCCTTTTTCTCGTGTGTGATACACAACTGCCTCCTCATTTTAACTTTATTGGACAGCCACATGCCACATATGTGGATGACCTAACAGCTCACCTTCCTATGTGATGTGTGACTGCCCCATAGGGTTACGGTGAGAGGGGCTTGACAAAAAATGTGGATTTCTCTCTCATTATTTAAGAGATGCATAATTGAACTTGATGCATCTTTTGAATTTGATAATGAAAGTTGATCAACTGGTGTGATTCCATATTGATTCAATGCATTGATAAGAGATAAATATTTGATCAAGTTGCTCAATTTCCTTTTCTTTCAAATCACGTTGAGCTCCACCCTTGTGGGAGCCACATTTACCCCACATGTTGTAATTGATCTGATAATGAAACAATAGTCAGACTTATCCTAAATCTGCACATGAAGCAAACAGTTAGAAAATAAATGCATATGTTCGATGTTTTATGTTTAATGCACTTATGGATCAGTTTATACATGCATAGGTAGGTGTGTATGTAAGGATTGAATCATTCATTGCTTAGAGCCTCACTCTAATACCATGTTTTCTTCAGATGCAGGGTGAGGAGTGCTACGGAGCTGGGAGGAACACAAGTGGTTCGGGGCAGCAACAACATGACAACGGGCAACTTGTAACTAGTCATTCACAGGCAATGACTGGTTCCATTCTTACATGCACATTCTCCTTCTTTGTACTTATTCATGTACGAATTGCTTCATATGTTCATTGAATAAGAGAGTTAGTCCCTTGGCTTGTGAGGGACATGTACCTTAATGATTATCAATAAAAACTACATCTGTATATATGTGATTCTCCTTTCATTTGTTGTAATGCAACATTGAAATGACAAAATGTAATCTTATTTTGAAAATCACTATGTCATGCATATTGAAACTAGTAGTTTTATGCTTTATCTTTAAATTTTTAAACAACATGAAAAGAACAAACACTAGGTTACCTGATTTTAGCTAAAAGCTAAAAATCAGGTAACATGTATACGAGTGTCTTTTCACACATTACATATTTTCATACTCAAATCAGACCAAAACAAGTGTTTTCTAACTATTTTCTATGTTTTTCAAAGAAAATCTCACAAAATCGCATCAAAATTAGTCAAAAATCAATTTGAAAACTAGTCCAAAACATCAAATTTACAAAACAACTCTCTATGAACTACAACTACTTAAAACAAGCCTACAACTACATTCTATGTCGTAACTGTTCATCAGAAAATTACAACTAATACATTGTACTACATTTTCCAGAAATAGGCTTGCAACCGTTGTTGTGCACCGCAAGTAATAACCAAAAACCTGCATCTAAAAATGATGCAATTGCCAAAAATGGAACTGCAACTGCCTAATTACCAAAATTTCAAAAAATCCTTGTCCAAAACTAGTTCAATTCATTTTGATAGTGAACTTTTCATTTGCACCTTAGACTTGTAGGGTTTTTCCAGTCCATTTCATCATCCTCATCTAGGTTTGCATAGCACTTTAGGTCACCTTTGCCTTGCATAATTAATCTTAGAACTTAGGTTGCACATACCTT
The DNA here is from genome assembly GCA_007258455.2 of Sequoia sempervirens. Classification (NCBI taxonomy): domain Eukaryota; kingdom Viridiplantae; phylum Streptophyta; class Pinopsida; order Cupressales; family Cupressaceae; genus Sequoia; species Sequoia sempervirens. Next base: position 26,534 of record VDFB02105894.1, read on the forward strand.
CTATATTTTAGACATAGGAAGATTATCAAGCCTTTGGATAGTCCATGGTTACTTATCCAGCTTGTCATTGACCTTCATCTTTTAATTTATCAACCTTTGTCATTATCATCTTGGTCAAAACTTGAGTCTAAAATTTATGTCCTAGTTTAGAATCACCTTCTCAAATCCATCACATTGGTCATCACAGAAGGTTAATGACAATTGGGTTAGTTACCTTGGATCAACAATAGCTTGGTTATCATCATTTTTCTTAAATCTTAAGGTCCATATCCTTAGTGTTATCTTGCTAGTATCATTTAGCTTCACATTGTATCCTTTGATCATAACATCATTATCATCCTATTCTTCCTTGGCCTTGGATTTAGATTGCATTATCATCTTTATATCCCAAAAATCACAAAAAAAAATTTTATCATCATCTTAGACTTAGTTGCATCATAACCTTTAGCATTATCTAGCCTCCATATCATTATCTTTGATCATTAATTAGTCTCCCTTTGGTACCATTTGGCATCCATTGGTCTCATTTAGTCTCATTTAGCTTCATCCTTTGGTCTTAAGGTTATTACCCTTGCATGGTCACCTTGCATCCTTATGCCCAAAAAATCCCAAAAACATAGATTAGTTTCATATCACTTTGCATTACCTTCCAAACTTGCAAGTCTTACATGGTTGAAACAAGGACACAAACTAAAAGAAAGGACATGGATTCTTCAAATGGCCCCTTTTCTATTCCACATCATGACACCAATTTTGGACCAAATTCAAATCAATCTACACCTCAAAGAGAAATACCAGAAAGAGACCCAATTGAAAATCTAGGCTTAGATGAATTCAATAAGAAATTAACTCTCAAAGAGATTGAAATAACCTACCAATATCCAAGGATTCTATGCATTGTTGATGAGATCATTGGTGTTGATCCTAATAGATACTTTTATGCACTAGCCAAAAAGGGTGCCAAACTCCCTTGAGGCTTTGATGTCTCCACAATTGTGGAAGGAGCTACTCAAAACCCATTCGCATTAGGGATGCCATCTTCACAAAAAATGTCTACTACATTACCACTTCGGACAACAACACATATGACAACAACTACCACACATATCCCTAATATCTTCATGCTTGGAAATAAGAGAACTCATGCAACAACACAAGGACAAAATTTCACATTTGGTAGCTCATCAAATTCCATGGGTAAGACCTTTACAAATCCCATTTTTCAAAACACAAGCCAAGGTCGTACATCTAAAGGTCCCACATCTATATTTCAAAACATGAACCAAGGTCTCACACCTATATTGCAAAACATGAACCAAGGTCCTACATCTCAAGGTCCCACATCTATATTTCAAAACACGAACCAAGGTCCCACACCTATATTGAAAAATATGAACCAAGGTCCTACATCTTAAGGTCCCACACCTACACTTCAAAACACGAATCAAGGTCCCACATTTCAATTTCAAAACACTACCCCATCAAGTCAAAATCAGCCAAACAAATCTAGGAGAATTCATATTGTCCCATGAAGAGTTCCAAACTAAAATACCAACCAAGGACCTACATTTCCAAACATCAACCAAGGACCTACATTTTCAAACACCAATCAACAACCTACCCCCTTATTCCAAAATTCTCAATCAAGGACCTATATTTTCAAATACCAATTAAGGACTTACACCACCACTCCAAAATACAAATCAAGGTCCAATGTTCCAAATCCAAAGTACAAATCAAGGGCCCACACCGCAATTTTTAAATTCCATACTAAATACCAACATTACTTTTGGGACAAATCTAAATACCAATTTCACTCCAAACCAAACCAACACCAATACATCATTTACACAATGTAACCAAGGTCCCATGCCACAAAACACTAATACAAATCCAAATCCAACATATGATCTCAACACCAATTTCATAATGCAAAATCAAACCAATACAACACCATCTCTTGTAGACACCTTGATGCAACAAATACAAGTCATACAAAAACATATGACAAACATGCAATTGGAAACCAACAAGAAAACCTATTCCATGGAGGAATTGTGCCCCTATCCATTCAACAAAAATATATACATGCCACCCTTTCCCCCTCACTTCACAACACCAATTTTACCCAAATATAAAGGGAAAGGAGATTTTAATACATGTATGGAAATCACATATGATCCTACCTATTTTATGAGACTATTTCCATGAAGTCTCATGGGGTCAACCCTAGATTGGTTGATACACCTTCCTCCATGGATTAGGACATGGGGTGAATTGGTTGATAAATTCATTAATCACTTTGCCTTTAACATTGAAAGTGATGTGACCCTCGAAAAATTATGCACCACTAAACAAGAAGGGGAGTTAGTTACCTAATTTTACCAAAGATGGAGAAGCATGGCTAGCAAGTGCTCGTCACATCCCAAAGAAACAACTAGTCCCCATGTTTTTGGAAAACCTTAACGCTGAATTGATGAGTGGTCTCCAAATCCAGTGTTGCACCACTTTTGAGGAAATCATGGAGAAAGGTATCATTATTGAAAAGGCTCTTGTCATAAAGGGACTAGTTAAAGTACATAGAGACACCCCAAAGCCAAATAATGACAAAGGAAAATTTTGGTCTCGAAATAAGAACATCACTAATGATGGGTTCGTCAATGTTAAAGTGATAAACAAAGGTCCTACCATTCACCTCAAAGATCCATCCACTTCAAACACATCAAATGCCCAAACACAAGGTCAAGATCAAAAATTGAATGCAGTCCAAAACAACCAACAACGCAGAGGTCCTTTGCGTGCTAAGAGAACATACACCCCATTGGGTGAACTCATTGAATCAATCCTAAAGACACTCTTACAATCTAATGTCATCCAGTTTCCCGACATCAAAAATTATGAACCCTCATTGATCAAACCCGACTGGTGGAAGGAAAACAAATATTGTGAATATCACCATGGAAAGGGACATAAAACATCTTCATGCTAGACACTCAAAAATATCATTTAAGACCTCATCAAACAAGGAATCATTTCAATAGACAATTCACAAGGAAAAACCAATGTTAATCATACCATATTTAAAACTCCCTTGCAAGATCATGATATAGGAAAAGCCTCTAGTTTAGGCAATAACAATAATGCCAATTATACCTACGTTAGACATGATTACAACACTATCATCCACCACATATGATCCTTTAACGATCATGTTGACACCATTACCATATATAGATCAGAGTGTTTCATCACCACTCGAAGATCCAAGGTAACTCTTTCAAGACCTCCTTCCAGTCCACAATCGAAAATCCAGTACAATCTCCTAGAGCAGCTAGGGAAGACTCCCACATAGATTTCTATCCTAGAAATCCTTCGCATATCCCCTCAACACAGAGCTATTCTTGATAAAGCCTCGCAGGAAGCATCTATACCTGCTAATTTGGATGAATTTCAATGAATTTCAAGCCATGGTTGGATACCTAGCTATGCCACATCATGTCACCTTCTCTAAACAAGACTTTTTCGCACAAAATTTTGATCATAATGATCCCCTACACCTAGAGGTCTACATCAATAAACATAAAATCAGGTGAGTCTTGGTAGACGGTGGAGTAGGTTTGAACATTTTCTCTCTAAAATTAGTAAAAGCATTGGGATACTCTGAGAAGTGCATAGATAAAACCAAGAAAGTTGTTATCAAAGCCTATGATGATGTTGAATGTTCATTTGAAGGAGTAATTTCGCTTCCCATAAAGTTGGTCCAACTATACAAAACACATTGTTTCATGTCTTGGATCTAGATTTACACTACAACCTCCTCCTTGGCAGCACATGGATTCATTCCATGAAGGCCATACCATCCACATACCACCAATGCCTCAAGTTTCCATATAATGGCATTGAAATTACTATTCCTAGCAATCTCAATCCCTTTCAGTATTGCACAAACCTAAAAGGAACTGTTGAGCACCAAGTGCCCATAAATCAAGAGGCCTCATCTTCCACCTCATCCCACTACATTGATCCATCTGACCTCATCAAATCATCCACTCCATTTACCCCACCATCCACACCCAAAATCTAGATTCAAGACAAAGGATGTGGAAAATACAACATAAAGAGCCTATTTTGCATTGGAAAGTTACCTAAATCACCAAATTCTTATGGTAAGTTGCATCCCATGCATCCTAAGGTTATCATCCATAATCCCCCTACCACCTTCACTAAATGGGGGGAGTTAGCCAAAGAATCTTTGGATGACCACATTTACTTATGGTTGTATAAAGAAGAGGACATAGAACCTAAGCAGTTGGCAATTGACCAATATCCAAAAGGGTTCCTCTTGATGAAGCAACAAGGATATGATGGACACAACATCCTTGATCTAAAGAAACATGGGATGTTGGAACCTTTGTTACCTCCTAAATTACCAAAGTATAGCGGGTTAGGGTTTTTACCAGTAAAAGTGACTATCTAGGGTATCGAGTTGCCTTTGAGTGAGACTGTTAATGCTTCAAATGAAAGCAAGACATTTGAGGACTACTATATTGATTCTAATTCTAATCTATGGGAATGGGTTCCGAAAAATCATTCAATGACTACGACCTTGAGGAAACATTTAGAGAACCTGGTGAGCCTACCTTTGAGGAAAGATTCAATCAAATGTTTAAAATTGGTCCCCCACAGAACTTGTCAAATCCCCACCAAAAGGTCCCCTTGAAAAGGGAAGCTTGGATTGAACACTTCTGGTAACTTGATGACTCCACGTCTATCTTTACCTTATCTACCTACACTGTGAACCTTCATAACATCGATGATGGCTTGTCCCTCATTTACCCACAGTTAATAGATTGGGACCAACAAGGACCACTGAGTTTAGACACATTTGAGAATGACGAAGCAATTGTTGAGTTCATGGGACTTCATGAAGGAATACCAAGTCAGGATCATAAGGTTGGCTTTTTCATAGAACTTAATAGTGCAAAATACTTTGGAGAGGTTGTCCTTTCCTCTAGTCATAGAAGTGAAAATGAAAAAAGTCAAAATAAAAATAATAGGTCTTTAGGTGAAAACCGAAAGACATTTGTTGACCATGAAAAAGTAAAAATAAAGGACATATCCAAAGGTGAAAACCTCTCTAAGGCACCTAAGGATGGAGGATTGGACAATCTCCCTATAGACCAAGAGATATCATCATTTCTCATAGAAGAGACAGAAGAAGCGAACATTGGGACACAAGATAACTCTAGAATCATATAGCTTGCAGCATCTTTGAGTACTGAAGAAAAACCTAAGTTTACAACATTCTTTTTCAGAGAGACAAATTAATTTCACGTGGTCATATGTTGACATGCCTAGGTTGGACCCCGAGCTTGTTCTACATCACTTGCCATTGATACCAAATTCCAAACCATACAAACAAAAGCTAAGGAAAATGCACTCGTAGATTGCACTCCTGGTCAAGGTTGAACTAAAGAAACTCTTAGATGTTGGATTCATACACTCTATTGATTATGTAGATTAGATATCTAATCTTTTTCCTATCACAAAATTGAATGGTCAAATCAGAGTATGCACAGACTTCAGGGATCTCAACAAGGCCTATCCTAAAGATGATTTCCCTTTACCAAATATTTACATCATAGTGGACCTCACTATTGGATATGAAATGCTATCACTTACAGAAAGATTCTCAGGCTATAATTAGATAAGGATTACTCTTAAAGATCAACCAAAGACAACCTTCACATGTGCTTGGGGAAATTTTTGTTGGAATGTCATGCCATTTGGACTTAAGAATGTTGGAGCTACATATCAAAGAGCTACGACTACCATTTTTCATGATTATATGCATGTACTCATGGAGAATTATGTTGATGATCTTCTCTCAAAATCTATGGAAAGAAGTGGTCACCTAGCAGTCTTGGATAAGATTTTCACATGACTTGAAAAGTACATTATTAGGTTAAATCCAAAGAAATGTGTTTTCGGGGTCCAATCAGGCAAACTTTTGGGATACATTGTCTCTCGTAGAGGAATAGATGTTGATCTTGAAAAAGTAAAAGCTATCTTGGACATGCCACCACAAACCAATATTAGTCAGCTGACTTTACAAGGAGGACTACAATCAATCCGTAGATTCATCTCCTAGCTAGTAGATAAGATTCACCCATTTCAACATTTGTTACGAAAAGGAATTCCCTTCATTTGGATAGAAAAATGTCAAGAAGCATTTGATCAAATTAAGCATTATCTATTGACTCCATTAGTTCTTATGGCTCCAACTAATTGAAAACATTTGATATTGTATGTAACAAAAACTACATCAACATTAGGGGCATTATTAGCACAAAATGATAATGATGTAAAAGAACAAGCAATCTACTACATCAGTCATATCTTGGTTGGATATGAGTTAAACTACAACCCTGTTGAACGAGCATGCCTAGCAATTGTATTTGTGGCCTAGAAATTAAGACATTATATGCTAAACCATAAGACAAACTTGATAGCCAAAATTGATCCTCTGAAGTATCTTCTCAGTAAGGTAGCTTAATAGAATGCTTAATTAAGGTTATTATCTTAAGTGAGTATGGAATTGAAAATGTTGATTGAAAAGCAATAAAAGAAAAAGTGATAGCTAATCAACTTGTTGATGCACCGATGAAAGTAGACCATCCTCTAAGATCCGACTTCCCAGATGAATCAATTCTTGTCATAGAAACACCAACATGGAAATTGTACTTCAATGGGTCCTACACAAGTCTTGGATTAGGAGCTAGCATTTTATTCATCACACCTCAAGGGGATTCCATCCCTAAGTCATTTCAAATAGCATTTTCATGCACTAATAACATAGCTAAGTATGAAGCATTATCAACAAGACTCTAAATGGCAATTAAATGGAAAATTAAGGATCTTAAAGTTTATGGTGATTCCCAGTTAGTGATCAAACAATTCAATGATGATTATGATACCAGTGATGAGAAGCTAATGCCCTACAAGCGCATGGTTGATAGTTTTAGACTGTACTTCAAAGCTATTACCTTTGAACAGATACCAAGAATCTAGAATAAGGCAGCTGACACAATGGAAACAATTAGATCTCTCTTGGACATCCCTACTAATGTATCACACTATGATTTCTTGGTAGAATACTTGTTGGTCCCTGCATTCGATGTCCCCGAAATTGAACTTGTGTGCGAACTTGTTGGTCTCAAATCTCCCTGGTACAAGGACATTTACCACTATTTGCATGACCAAATTATCCCTCTCTACTTGTCCCCCAACCAATGCAAAAACTTTATCCGACAAGCCTCTAAATATGCCATCATCGGAGATACCCTTTACCACCATAACCTAGATAGCACCCTCCTCCAATGTCTTGACTCAAATGAAGCATAAACAACCTTACAAGAGGTTCACCATGGTATATGTGGAGCTCACTTTACTAGTCTTACCTTAGCTAAAAATCTCACGAGGATGGGATATTATTGGGCTACAATGGAACGTGATGCCTATCACTTTGTGAAGAAGTGTCAAAAGTGTCAAATTCATAGAGATCTCATACATGCACCAGCTTAGGAATTGTAGTCACTTACATCACCATGGCCATTCTCTTAATGGGGACTCATCCTCGTAGGAAAGATCCATCCCACTTTTGTAAATGGGCATAAGTTTATCCTTGTTGCTACAAAATACTTTACCAAATGGATCGAAGCCATCCCGATGACCTATATTACTAGTAAGCAAATACCCAAATTTATCCTGAATTACATTATCTGCCACTATGGTATCCTGCAATCCATCATTATAGATAATGGTCGCCCTTTCAAGAATTAGGATGTTCATGAACTTTGTGAGAAGTTTCATATCCAACACCATTTCACCACCCCGTATTACCCCCAGGGCAATGGTCAAGCTAAGGCATCTAATAAGACTATTCTTAAAATCTTTAAGAAGACTATCAATCAGGTTGGTTGTGACAAGCATCTCTAACTCAATCCTACTTTATGGGCCTATCATACCAATGTTCACACTCCTATAGGATCCACTCTATATTCACTTGTCTTTGGATCTAAGGCCATACTTCCTATTGAGGTCGAGTTACCATCCTTGAGGGTATCTATGCAAGGATTGATTGATCAAGAAGGATATTGTGTAGCTCGTCTACATGAGCTAGAGTTATTGGATGAAAAGAGACAAAATGCCTTGACACATTTGCAAGCATATCATAACCATATTTGACATAGCTACAATAAGAAGGTCTGACCTAGAAGCTTTGACATTGGTGACTTAGTCCTGAAAGAAAATTTGAAGAATCAAATAGATCAAGAAAAGTTTGAAATTTTTGAACCTACTTGGTTGGGCCCTTATATCATCACAACAACATATGGATTCGGTTCTTATCATCTCTCCACTCCTAAAGGTGAATCGTTGCCTGATCCCATCAACAAAATGCACCTTCGTCGATGTTACACCTAATTCTTAGAGTATCCCATCAAAAAAGTAAAAAAAATACAAAAAAAAATGGTCACCTTGATGAAAACCTGGCAAATAGGCATGTTGGTGACAACAAAAAAAACTTAAAAAATGGAAAAAAAAGTAAAGAGAAATAATTCGTCCAAAATTGAAAACCACTTCGGTGGTGCTTTAGATAAGTACCATGGTGAAAACCTAGCAAACAGGCACCATGTGTAGTTAGTCTATGCTCCTTTATCTACTATCACTCTACTTGGTTTTCTTGCCCTTTGCTCACCCATTCACACATATCATCCATCCATAATAAAGCTTTGTCATCCTTTCCATGGCCTGCGAACCACTAACATTTAGCATCCTTTGCTTTCATGACCATCCTTTACGTTCATCTGCTACTTCCCCTTACACATAATAAGCTGGTCCTATACCTGATTGGGGGAAATTACTTGACTTATGTCTTCATGGGATCTGACACATTGTATCAACCTTGTAAAACCATCAAAATCCAAAAAAATCATAAAACCAACAAAATCCAAAAAAATCATAAAACCATCAAAATCCAAAAAATTCATAAAACCATCAAAATCCAAAAAAAATCATAAAACCAT
>VDFB02105895.1:0-16787 GCA_007258455.2 Sequoia sempervirens
GAAATGTGGTCTCAATGGTGATGGAATTCCATGACAATCCACAACAATTTTCTTGTCATGACATTCATCATGCTATTCCATCACTATGAAACCACATTTCTTTGAGGCATTTTTTCAAAGAGTTCACTACCTTGTCTATGCTAACACATTTTCATACATGTCTATCAAAGTATTTAGCCAAACAATTCATTTCCTTGCTACTATGGCTAAAAGCCTAAAACAGGTGCTTTCGAACAAGCTATGGATGCTTAGAAAAAATCTATCATAGCATAATAAATTATGATATCATAGACAAAGGGAATGAAATGTTTTGAAAAAATGCCTCAAAAGAAATGTGGTCTCATGGTGGTGGAATGCCATGACAAGCAGAATTGTTATGGATTGTCATGCCATTCCATGGAGTGCCATATTTTCCCTATTCTTTGGTATTTTTCAAATAGTTTGTTGCCTTCTCTATGCTACTACATTTATCATAAATGTTTACCAAAGCATTTTATAAAACAGTTCACTTCCTTGTTGCTATGGCTAAAAGCCTAAAATAGGTGCTTCCAAAAAAGCTATGGATGCTTGTGGAAAAAAAATCATCAAAGCATACTAATAAGCACAGCATAGAAAAAGGAAGCAAACTATTTGAAAAATCAAAGAAATGTGGTCTCAATGGTGATGGAATGCCAAGAAAACCCATGTAGCAATTTATTTGTCATGGAATTCATCATGCCATTCCATCACCATGAGACCTCTTACTCTTTGGAGGCATTTTTTCAAAGAGTTCACTACCTTGTCTATGCTAACACATTTTTCATACATGTCTATCAAAGATGAGCCAAACAAGCCATTTCCTTTGTTGCTATGGATAAAATCCCTAAAAACAGTGCTTTAACAAATCCTACATGGATGCTTAGAAAAAATCTAATCATAGCATAATAGTAAGCAATAGCATAGAAAGGGAATGAACTGTTTGAAAAAAATGCCTCAAAGAAATGTGGTCTCATGGTGGTGGAATGCCATGATGGTGCAGGAGCACCTAAGCTCCTTGAGGATCATTTGGAGAGTCAAGAGATGGTAGGGGTCTTGAAGGCCTATAAACCTTTCCAAAGCATCAATTATAGCATTTTGAAGCCTATAATGGCATTTGGCATGGATGAGTGTAACAGGAAGATCAAAAGTCCTAAGGGTCCTGATAAGGACCATAGGACCAAATTGACTTGTAAATGGAACAATGATGTTCTAGGAGTTTAAATAGGTATATGATGTTTTAATTAGGTTAAATAAGGTTGAATGATGATATGTAATAGTTTTGGAAGCTTTATAGTTAATAGGAGTTAATAAATTGCAATGTTGGAAATTCAAATTTTTGAAATCCAACTTTGGGTGGAAAAGTGAGTTTTAGGAGTTTTAATCACAATAATGTAATAAAATCAATTCTAATCAGTTGGGAAAGTTGTAGGATGAGTCTATAAGCCTGGAGAAAGCATTTGTATGGAGGGTTGGCTGATATTGCAAGTGTTGTACGGACTGCTACAGAAAATCAATAAAACTTCAATCTTTTTGCATTTTCTTGAGTTTTTTTGATGAATCTCTGATTCCTTTTGGTGTCATGCTCATTTGGATGGTTTAAGAACTTGTATTTACATGAATTTAACCTTTTGAATGACCTGAATAATGTTGGGAATTAGTTTCTTGTGTTATATTGCTGACTGTCCTCAAAAAGTACAGATTTTTCACTAGTTTTGAGAGTCTTCATGAATAAATGATCCATTTCATGGGAGAGTGTGACTGAAAACTTGTGAAATGGATCATATCTAACTTGTATTATACAGATCTAACAAGTTATTGTGCAGGAAAGAGTGATTCTTGGGTGTACACCAAGTTTTAGCAAGGAAAAGGGCATGAAAATGGTGCCTAAAGTGTAGCAGCAGGAGATCTACCTTAATAAGGGGTATATTTCTAAGTTTAAGGTGTTTAGATATGTTGAGTTATTGGTGAAAAGTCCAAGAGAAGGTTCTGGAAGTGTTGGGAAAGCTAATTTTCAAGAGGCCCTAGTTTTGGAGCAATTTATTGAGGGTTTTGTGATTTAGGGTGTTGAGGGTGTCAAAGAAGACTAATACCTTGAAAATATTTGGTTTTGGAACATTTTAAAACACTGTTGAAAGTTTCATAGTCAGGGGATAAGTTTAGAGAGGGGTTGCTTTGAAAAAGTGGGCTAATTAGGCCTTAAATTTGAGGAAACAATAGATTTTGGTAGGTTTGATCCAAAACAAGTGCCATAAATGATTTGATATGTTGTGTATCATCATGAATCACATCTGAATCAGTCATTATATTGAGGAGTCCTTTGGGGAAGTTGAGTGAAAAGTCAAAAAACCATCGCTAGAAGCCTAGTCAAGGTGCAAAAAGTGAGTTTTGTCTAAGATAGAGGTTTGGGGCTTTGAAACCATTCAAGAAAAGTTTTTTTGAGTTCCTTGAGATCACTCCAATGGGTTTGGGTCCATTAGGAAAGCATCTAAGTTATAAGTGCACTATTGAGGCTTGTCTCCATCAGGGTGCCTGGAAGAGTGTTTGAGATTGCATCATTGTAATCCTTGAAACTTTGAGTTTTGACTAAAGTCCCATCCCCTCTACATCACATGACAAGAAAATTGTTGTGGATTTTCATGGCATTCCATCACCATGAGACCACATTTCTTTGAGGCATTTTTTCAAACAGTTCTGCCTTCTATGCTACTACATTTATCATACATGTTTACCAAAGCATTCTATCAAACAGTTCACTTCCTTGTTGCTATGGCTAAAAGCCTAAAATAGGTTCCCAACACAAGTACGAACAACAATATATGACTAAATAAACTACTAAAAATTGCATATAAATGACTAATTTTGGTCACGTGACCATTAGTAGTTTATTGCTGGTCATTTATAACACGACCAAATTTATGACTAAACTATTTGTCATTTATTTAGTCATCATTTTAGTCATTAATTTGGTCATTGATTTGTCATTTATTTAGTCATATATTTAGTCATTAATTTTAGTCACGTGACTATTTTAGTGGTTTATTTGTAGTCATTTATAACACCGCCAAATTTATGACTAAACTATTTTAGTCATTTATTTAGTCATTGATTTGGTCATTGATTTAGTCATTAATTTAGCATTTATTTAGTCATGGTAGTGATTTGTTTAGTCATATATTTAATTAATTTAGTCATATATTTAGTCATTAATTTAGTCATTGATTGTTGTTAACTAGTCATTTATTTAATCATTGTAGTCATTTATTTAGTCATATATTTAGTCATTACTTTAGTCATATATTTAGCCATTAATTTAGTCATATTTAATCATTAATTTAGTCATATATTTAGTCATTAATTTAGTTATATATTTAGTCATTACAAATCAAATCTTAATTAATCCTCACAAGTTTATAGATATAAACTTCAAGTATCATAGATATTCAAATGTTAAAAAATACCATGAAATGAAAACTAAAATGTTTGAACAAATATGATTGATCAGACACAAACACAAATAGATTACAAATCAAAAAGAGCCACAACACAATATTTATGAGCGGAGAAAAAACCTCTCTAAAAAATTACTTTATTAAACCTCATTGGCAAATCAAAATCTCATTAATTACATTCAATGTTTTAGTGACACTGTACAACTTACAGACACTATATAAACAGAATACTCATATTTTCATATACTTATATTATTTTCCCCTTCCTTAATTGCAGTCCTTTTGGAAGGGAAACGACCTCCTATAGGGGCTCGCCCCATTTAATCCCCTTGCAAATCCACAGTTTTCCTATTGCTATTGGTTTCGGCTCCTCCAAACTCTTCCTCGCTGGTATTCACCTTTCACTTCTCCAATTTGGAGTTGCGGCCTAAAAATAAGGTTTCAAAATTTGCACATCAAAAACTCAGAAAAGTCAAATAATACAAAGAATAAAATTCAAACATTTTATCTTCCTTTTCCAACTATGGCACCCTAAGCTTAGGTGCTAGATATAATGTTTCCTAGTTATCTCTTACAATTTTAAAAAAGATGAATTCATGCAAGATATCAAACAAATAGACAATATTCAATTAGTGATATACAACTGCTTTATTCCTGAACAACTGATCAATAGTTTGATTATTGATTGTAAATTTGTAATTGATACGCTTAAAAGTGTCCTTGCCTATGTGTGAATTGGGGCTTTGGATGAGGATATGAACATCCATCAAAAGCATATTTGGAAGTAGATTTTTATCAGATAACACAATTCTCACATGAACTATAAAAATGCATCATTATATTCTCAGATCATTTGAGTTTGGTCCATTGATAAAAATGAAAGTCTCAAATAGAGTACTCCAATCCTAGAACATACTGCATTATGATACAAATTAAATACCTGGATGATTTGGATCGGCATAAGGGAGTGAATGAACTTGCTTTCCACCTGTACTACCATTTGGAGCCACAAATTGAGAAGACACATCTGTAAATTCTCCAGAGACCTGCACGAAGTAAATGTGGTTCTTATCTCCTTTGTACAAAAGGCTAATGGATAGAAGTTAAAACTATGCTAGACTTGTTACAACTTTATCCCACAATTGTCAAATGCATTCCCCAACTCTAGGAAAACACCATACAACCAACTCAAAATTAACACATGCAAACATAATAAACTTGAAATTTGTAGAGTTTGTGATATACTAAACAAGCTTATGGTAAAAATAACATTTAATATCATTGAAAATCCAGATCACAGTCAGTGATCCATCATTAGGATTAAAGAAAATTATCCTAATGATGGATCACGAAGTGTGATCTAGAACGTTGATGAAATTAAATGTACAATTTTTTTTACCAGAATCTTGTTACATATGCAAACAACACATATTTAGCCCATCTAGTAATATCTAGCAAGGGAATACATTACAAAACAGGTGCTCTGTGTGAGCTGGAGTCCCTACCTTAAGCAGGTCTATTTGTAGGGAAAACAGTGTAATGAGTATTTTGGAGTTGGTCTTTAATGATTGCTTTTTGGTTTTTGCTATTGTCTTCATCTGTTTGTAGGGAAAACAGTGTTATGAGTATTTTGGAGTTCGTCTTTGATGATTGCTTTTTGGTTTTTGCTATTGTCTTCATTTGTTTGTAGGGAAAACAGTGTTATGAGTATTTTGGAGTTGGTCTTTGATGATTGCTTTTTGGTTTTTGCTATTGTCTTCATCATTCGTAGCATCTAGATCATGGACTGTGGGAATGAATTGACGGGTTTATTTTCAAATAACTTGTCCCCACTCCGCTTAATCCTTCAGCCCCATAGACTTCCTGACACAACCATTTCAAAAGCATACAAGTAACTGTCTATACAGATAAAATAGTCTTTAGTAGAGAATTTGTAGATGAGAAGAGAACCCTTTCTTCTTAAATAGTTGTAAACCTATTGATGGTTTTGTACGGCTAATTGAAAGCATATACATGTTGTAGCAACTTGGAATTTGCTGATCAGATGCCTGGTATTGAATAATTGGTAGATACTAGAGATACTTAATTCCTTACAAACTAGGAGAGCTTTGTCTCTGTTTTAGCCAAACAAAAGCATTATGTAGAACTCTCATTCTATTGTATGCTTATGATCACATATATTGCATCAGGCAGAATTACAAGTGTCATTTCATTTAGGCCTAAAAAATACTATACTTGTAAGCTATAACAGATCAAAATTTCCATACAACAATAATAGTCATTAACATGGTTGTTAAATAAATGTCATCTGAAATGCCATTGACTCTATGATACATCGTTAGAATGAGATACTAAGAGAAGAACTAAAGCTATCACTTCTAAGACAATTGGAAAAAGAGGACATACAGTGCATAGCTCTGAACTGCAAGAGATGTTTGGTAGTAAATTTACTATTAGGCTTCATAAATTACAACTAACCAGAAAAGACCCTCCCCTCAAAGACTATATATGTTATACTCATTTGAGCAAGAAAATTTTTAGCAGAGCCATCATTGCCTTCAAAACCAAAAACAGAAACCAATCTTCCAACCCAAATCCTCTACAAAAAAGAGCCACTTGTTTTATATATATAAAAGAAGATAATATGACCGGTTGTTGTGAAAGAAACAAGAACAAGGAGAGGAACTAATATTGTGGGCACCAGGGATAGACCATGGGAGAAAACTTTAACATCAGAAAAGAGAACACCTTATAATACCAAAAGTGATGTACAAAGAAGGTAACAATTATCACTTCTCCTATTGAGATTTCAACTAAATTAGATTTGTCTTCCTCAAAAATTATGCAATATCTAATGCTTAACAAAAACATGCAATCTCAAAAGTAAACCTGGAAATATCCACTATTGCAATAAAATTTGAAAATGAGAGTCAACTGTTCACTGCTCTAAGATGCTTGAAAACTACAAAACATGATGCTTTCTAACTAATACACTTTAAGCACTGCTGCAACCATACACATGGAGGAGCTTGTATAGAGCAATGGACAAAGAAAATGTTATAATGCAAACCGTGTTTTGAATTTTTGAAGCAATTCTTCCTCAGGAGACAAACAAAAATCACCCAGTTAGTCCTTTTAGTCCTTTCATCTTCACTATCATTCTATCAATTTCTTCATGCTGAATGTTATCGTCATAGCATGCACTTGTATTCTAGAGAAAAGATGCATATGTTGCAAGAACATCACTGGAACAAAAGCAAACTGAAACAAAAGCAAACTGAAACAAAAGAAAAAAAAATCATTAGTAGAGATTTGACACAAGACATATGAACACAGAGAAAAAGGATTCACTTCTCAAAATAAACCCAAGTCATGTAATTGAGTTGTGTATGGAGAAATAAATAAAACAATATGCATAGTGTAGCATAAGCATACTTGAACTGTTGCACTAATCTGGATGGAAGATAGAGACTTGCTTTATTTTTTGATGGATTTGTACCAAATGAATATTTGCAGATGTCGATTCATATTTCACATGATGATTGGCTTGAGTGTTAACTTTCACAACCTTGACCTGTATATTTCTAGGTGCCACTTAGAAATATATTTATTTATTTATTTTAAATGCCTAGCATGGAATCGTTTGACATGATAAGGTGATCATTTAAAAAGCAAGCAAGTCCATGGAGTTTTAAATTGGAAAAATTAAAGACTAGCATGCGTTTGCCAGAGGAAATGGCACATGCTTAAGAAATTTGATAAAACACTTAATTCAATAGTGGAAATAGGGCACTTATTTTGGGTGCAATTTGTGTGTGAGGATAAATATATGAAAGAAAGGACAATATCATATACAAGGAGAGATAAAATTAGTAAAAATATGTTTGCGAGGGAAAATACTTACTGTTGGCTTGGCTCTTCTTCATGTAAGAGGAAAAAGACATGTCTAGCTCTACTACCTAATATGACAACACATACTGATTTGGGGGCTGCATGTAGTTTTTCAAATCTAGGCACCTACAAGGTCTGCAATCACAAGTCAAAGTTTTGCCATAATTATTACAAAAGAATTAATTAAACTTTTTACATCAGAAAAATGAAATTAAAAAAACTGTAAGTTATGATATCCAGCCATGATAACAACTATCTGCTTATAATACTATCTATAAAAGGAAAGAAAACTTAGTGAATTAGAATACCTAAAGGCAAGGCAACTTAGTGAATTAGAATACCAGCTATGATAACAACTATCTGCTTATAATACTATCTATAAAAGGAAAGAAAACTTAGTGAATTAGAATACCTAAAGGCAAGGCAACTTAGTGAATTAGAATACCATTGTCAATCTTGTCTCCAGACTTGTGGGTAAACTAGTCATTTGTACATAGCAAGTGAAAAAAAAGCTCCCCTAAAATGCAACAAAGCTGGCAGAAACCCCTTTCTAGTGCATGTATTGTTCAGATTTGGAAAAACATTAGAAATGGAGAAATAATATGAATACACAGAGATAATTACAATTGAAATGAAAAATGACAGATATTTTGGAATGAACATATAACATTATGAATGAATTCAAGATTGATGATACACATAATAATCCATTTCAAGTTGTCTAGAAAGTTTCAACAGTGTCACTCTAGGGAGCCTAAAATAGCATGTTCAACAAAGGCATAATGCAAAAGATGTGTACACCAAAAAACAAGGTACCTAGATCCCTGTTTCTCCAAGTAACCCAAAGGGGAAAATGTGCATTCCCAAGGAGTTCACAACTGCTAAAAATGAATAAAAAGAAATTGTGCAGCCAAAGGGAAATTAGAGCTCTACCACTATCACTCCAGAAAGGTCAAACTGCAGACTCAATAACAGAGAAGCCTACTTTTTTCTTTGGCCATGCTAC
Organism: Sequoia sempervirens; assembly: GCA_007258455.2. Classification (NCBI taxonomy): domain Eukaryota; kingdom Viridiplantae; phylum Streptophyta; class Pinopsida; order Cupressales; family Cupressaceae; genus Sequoia; species Sequoia sempervirens. The sequence goes on from VDFB02105895.1 coordinate 8,365, forward strand.
TTTTTTTAATAATAGTCATATTTGTCATTCAATAGTTTTGAGTTCCTCTAAATGAGGATACATGCAGGTCTCATTGTCATGGGTGTTACTCATCTTTTGCATTAACTCAAAACTGCTTTATGAATTATGGCTTCTTAGCATGCAATTTTGGGCTTCCTAGGGTGACAGTGATAGAGCATACTTTTCTTCTTGTTGGCCATGGCTACATTTTCCAATTAAAGTCATGTTTGTTTTGTCAGCATATTTGAGTTCTTTAAAATGACAATGGATGTCTCCAAAAAATCAACTTCTTCAATTCTTGTTTTCCTAAATGCATTTCAACCAGTCATGCATTTTGTCAAACAGTTCACCTGCATTGTCTATGCTTCCACATTTTGCATATAAATGATGCAATGACGGGTAATTTGAACCTACTAAACAGAGTGTTTTCGGTGAGCTGATTTTAGTATTAAGGCTTCTCAGTACTGGCGCTAGACAATGATATATTTGTTTATCCCATGGTTTGTGGCATTTATTTTATTAAAGCGGAATTTCTGGCTGGTTTCTCCAAATTTTTGATTGAATCGCATGATTTTTTCCTATGGTTTTTTGTTTTTTCATTTAGAAATTGTTGTTGCAACGAATCAGAAACGAAGGGAGAAATTTTTTTGGATCAATTTCTAATGTTTTTGTTGTGTGAACGTGTCTTTGTTGCGAGGTTTGTGAGCAGGTGGCATTGTTGAAAGTAGGTCATGTGGCTTGTTTATGCTATCACATTTTGCATACATGGGCTCGATTTTTTCTTTCTAGATGCATTTCAACTAGTGTTGCATTTTGTCAAACAGTCAACTCCATTTTCTATGCTTCTGCATTTTGCATATAAATGATGCAATGATGAGTAATTTGAACCTGCTAAAGAGAGTGATGTTGTACTATGAGACCACATTTCTTTGAGGCATTTTTTCAAACAGTTCATTGCCTTGTCTATGCTAATGCTCACTATTATGCTTTGATAGATTTTTTTCAAGCATTCATAGCTTGTTTGAAAGAACTTGTTTTAGGCTTTTAGCCATAGCAGCAAGGCACTGACCTATTTGATAAAATGCTTTGGTAGACATGTATGAAAAATGTGGTAGCATAGACAAGGAAATTAACTATTTGAAAAAATTGGCATAATCATCCCTAACATTCAGGGTTATGATCTCCTAGGGCATCTAAGACTTAATTGAATATAAGAAGATGATTAATAGAGATGCCAAAATATTGGAGGAGTGGAAAAGGTCTCAGGATATGAGCAAAATGATGCCTTGTCAAACCCAATAAAGCATAGATCTTAAAATTCCAAGAGCAATTCTTGAGTTTCAGCTCTTTATAATTATGCAACTGAATAACTATGAAAAAAAAAAATTTAATGTTTTGTCCACACAAATATATATCTATGCATGTACATATTTATGTGTATGTGTGTGTGTTTGTATACATATTTGTCATGCCCCACCATCCCAAAAATCCAGGGAAATTTAACAGTCCTGAAAGAAGGTCCCCTTGTCGAGGGAACTCAAATAAACATATAGAATGACTTACAAGAAACATTACACAGAGTAGATTCAGTGCACTCTCTTGCATTCTTCTAGATCTTACTCTCTGCACATATTCAATCAGATCTCATATTTGCAGTGTCAAAGTGTTGTTCCTAAGCAGATCTCAACATACATGAGTTTACCCTGATGCATGACATTATTAGCATATTATTGCCTCAAGTAAGATATAGCGGGCTCAAGAATGAATGCCACTCAATATAAGCATGCATGATTGATGTGCTATTATATTTAATATGCATGTATCATTTGATCATGCATCACATTGTAACACCAAGTAAATCCAATGTTGAAGTCTACATATTTCAATTTCTTACAAAAGAAAATGACACATGAACATATAATTCTCCCAGATAAGCTGAAGATGAAATTACAATGTACATACACCATTACAAAAGTAATAACAGTTTTCTTTTAAAAAAGCACCACTGAAAAAACCTACAATCCAAATTTTTTGAGAAATAGAAATCCTTTGAAATAAAGTTAGCCCATATGTGGATTAAGAGAGATATGGTGGGTCAAGAACACCATAGCAACTAAACCTGACATAACTCCATGTAAAGTAAGAAATATTAGCAGAATGCTTACAGGCAAGAATTTTGTTCCATCCAAACAGGAAATCTCAACATATAACAAGATGTCATGATGCTGGGATGGTCATACTCACTCTTTTTTCGCTAGAGCTACCTCACTGGTAGAACCAGACCTGTAATCATGAAGAATGTTATAAATAGCTATAGCTGATTCATGCAGCTCTTCTGTCGATATTTCACCATCCAGGAATTCTGAGATAACAGTGAGAAATTCCTCATATGTCTTTCGAACTTCAATTGGTGCTACATTACAAAACAAGGTAGATTCAAATGCATGTTAGCAAAGCATTAAATCAAAAATTAAAATGAAACAAAAATATTGGAATCCCCTTTAGATGAAAGCTATGGTATGATATCACTATTTAAGTGAGACAAGATGGCCGGTTTAGTGATCAAGGTGGAATAGTGTCTACTCATTCTACTGTGACAGATCTCTCTGGTTTATTTGTAATGTCTATACTACCCTATTGGCAAGGAAAAAGAGTCTCTTTGGATGTCATCTGAAAACTATGCAACCATTGAAGAATTGCGAGTTAAATATATTTTAAGGAAAAATATTTTATTATTGCATTGATTTTGTAAGCATGCAAAATTATAATAAATATAATTATTAAAAAAGGACTTCAAATACAATTATTCTAATGCATGCAAATCTTCAATAGATTGTTGAATGGATATGCTCTAAATAATGTCGATATGTGGTTGCCCTCATTTTGTTAGTGTAAGATTATTAAATTGACAACATAATATTGCAGAGTTGCTATTGTGCTTTGATAGATTTTTTTCAAGCATCCATAGTTTGTTTGAAAGCACCTGTTTTAGACTTTTAGCCATAGCAGCAAGGCACTGAACTGTTTGATAAAATGCTTTGGTAGACATGTATGAAAAATGTGGTAGCATAGACAAGGCAATGAATTGTTTGAAAAAATGTCTCAAATAAATGTGGTCTCAGTGATGGAATGCCATGACAAGCCATAGACATGGCAGTGAACTGTTTGGAAAAATACCTCAAAGAAATGTGCTCTCAGAGGAAACAAGATAATTAATTATCTTGGTGGATGTGTGTACCCTCCTTTAATGATTAAATTTTTTATTTAGAATTATCAGAGGGGTAAGGTAGGTAATCAAAATAATTATAACCTGCAACCTATGGCAGTTTCTTGTGTGTTGTAGAGTACTGCCCTGGTTCACTACCTTGCATATCTATAGTTTTTATACCACTCTAAAGATACTTGTCAAGTGCTTCCAAAATACATGATTTGCTTAAAATAGAACAAGATTGAGTTGTTAGTCTTACAAACAGAACTGCACTTACAGGAGATAGAGCTGCCGCTCTTTCTATCTGATCTTGCAATGAAATCAAAATAACAGCATAGCACATATAAAATTCATAATTTTTTTCATAAATCAATTCCTTTGAACTGTTAGAGTATGGCTGCACATGGGATACTGAAAACTTTGGTAATGTTGTCAAGAAACAAACATGAATTCACAGAGCAGCCCAGAATTTCAGCCAGGCTTCTCTTTAATAATTTCATTTAGTGAAAATTTATTGGCATTTAGCTGTGCAGTTATTAATACGTTAAAAAATGATACAACTAAAATGTTCTTAGTAATCTTCTATTGTTGTTTTGTCCTCGTTTGTTTCATTGCCGCCACCTTAACTAATAGTCTTCATGCTTTTATCTTCCTTGAATTCTTTTTGGGTTGCACATGCATGCTCTGCACTGTATTAGCTAACTTTTTTTCTTCCTCTATTCTTCTTTTAAAAATATTTTACATATGAAATGTTATTATTATTGGTAGCTACTAATTTGAGAGCTAAGTCCATAGTATTGAACTTGTAGAGACCTTTAATTAGGGTACCATACATAATAATATCTAGAGAATAATGCTCTTGCATCATGTGATGCTTTGCTTTCTCGCCAACCACGTCTGTGTCTAGTCAAATCATTGATTCTCAAGCTTTGTGGTCAAATTCATAAATTGGGTTAGAAGGATTTGATTTGGGGATTCCATGGGAATGCATTTTTATTTTTTATTTTTAGAAGGATTTTGATTTAGGGATTCAAAGAATTGGCATGTTCAAAGATGAAAAATATTTGTGAAGAAAATCCTATCAAACATCATTAAAATGTCCACATTTTTCTGTTTCATACTTCCACAACATCAATAAAATCTTGTTTTTGATGGAATGCACCGATCCATTTAGTATGGTCTGGAGTCCTATTGAAGGAAGGATATCAAATTTTATGAAATAAAAACAAATTTTCTAAATTTTGGGAATGAATTCAGTAACCAAGTCGTAACTGAATTTTATAATGAGATTTACCCATTGTTGAATTCTAAAGTAATATATTTACAATGGAATTTCTGATGATAAATATCTTTTTCAATCCAAATTACAAAACTGATTACCACTAACATATGTGCAACATATTTTATTATAATTTTTACTAGCAGAGACAAAAAATACAACTCCAACAATATTGATTTCAATGAGGAAGTATGCAATACCAGGAATCCATCTTCATGTTGTGTGCATTAAAGAAGATCGTAGTAGGTATCAAAGCAATTTCTATCTACTTGATATAAACATGGATTTCCTCGGCATCCACATACACCAAATCTATTGATGCAAATTTTGACACTTCACATGCAGATTTAGAAAGCTATAAGAATAGAGAGCTTGTATATTGAAAATAATAAAAGAAAAAGAGAAGAAAGATTGCAATTTTCATCAAGCTACATGCAGATAGTATCTATGGGCCCTTCCAAAATGAAGAACCAAAACTTTGTCCAACGTATCCCTCATGAGCTTGTAAACTTTCGATTTCCTTGTGAGAGTTTATAGTAAGTAGCTCATCTCTATAGGAAAAATAGAGAAATCCAATTTCTCCCTTTTTTTGCAAACAAGCATTGGCTATTACCACAATGCAAGCAATAAGAGACATCTCAAGATGCTAGATAACATGCAAAGCAGATACTAGATTTTTAATTAAAAATGCATGCTACAGAGCTTTAGAATAAGGATAGAACAGGAATGTAAAAGAAGCTCATTATGCTAGATCTAGCCCCATGTTTATTAGCATAACTTTTAAAAATTTAGATATCAAGTCAATCTGTATGATCCATCTTTCACAAAAAATGTTTTGAGTAGTAAAAAAGATGATAAAATCTATGATTTGAAGGGGGTTTCTGATTATCAAGCTCTTCAATTATTCAGTTGGCACACTTTTCTCTAGAAAAGTCCTCATAAAGCATTTGAAGATCTTTCTCTCATGGTGGTGAAGTACTATGATGGCTTACCACTTTCACTAGAGGTTATTGGGAGCTTCCTTTATAGTAAGCGAGAGAGAAGCTTTTGGCTTGAAGCATTTGAAGCAGCTAGAGAGTGCCAGGTATGATAGCATCCATGGAAGGTTCAAAATTAGCTATGAAGGTCTTAATTCTAATGAGAAGGAAGCACAGTAAACCAAGAGCATCAGGTATCTTATATTAGATGAGGAATTGGACGTGGAAGATCTTGTCCTGGACACAGAATGTTTGGAATCAATGCAGAATCTGCAACTACTATGGTTAACTGGTGTAACAGTCCATGGTGGATTCAAAAAATTATCTCCTCATTTAAGATGGTTGAAAATGGAATTTTGTACTGGCTTAGATTGCCTGGATGTGGACTGGAATCTAGAACATCTAGCTATCTTAGATTTGAATGGAAGTGATATCAAAGCTCTCTGGAGCCAAGGTTCACACCCAAAGGTAATTTTTGGATCTTGGAAGTATTCTTTGCTCTTTGTTTATTCGTTTCTTGAGTAAATTTTTTATGCATCTTAACTACTTGAACAGGTTCCTAAAAGTCTCAAGGTGCTAAACCTTAATCGCTGCCAACATCTCAATAAATTTCCCAATCTATCATGCCACACATCTCTTATAGCCCTCCACCTAAATAATTGCAAAAAACTGTCAAGGATACCAACCTAACTTTATCTACTGCAATAGCTGAAAAACCTAGATCTCTCCTCTTCAGAGGATTTAGAGGTTTTGCACGGCGTAACAAAGCTCATTTCACTTGAGCATCTTCACCTATCTTACTGTTATGGTATAAAAGTCTTGCCCAGCTATCTTGCAGAGCTCAAACTCCTTGAAACGCTTGCTCTATCATCAACTGAAATACAAGAGTTGTCTGATCTCCCTTTTGAAAATTTTAAAAAAATGATTTTACTAAGATGCTTTAGGTTAAAATGCTTGCCTGAATCTATAAAGAACTTGAAATATCTAACATCAGAAAATGTCATGGCCTAACCGCTTTACCACCATCAGTAGGTGAACTTAAATGCTTGTCTAGTTTGTGGATGAAAGAATGCACAAAGGTATCTCATTTGCCAGTTGAAATTAGAAAGCTGGTCTGTCTAAAAGTATTAGTGATGAACAACTGTTGGAGCCTAATGGAACTTCCTCAAATTGGGAGCCTCATAAACTTGGAATATCTGCTTCTGAAAGGCTGCAGCAAGTTAAAGCCTTTGCCATGGGATATTGGTGAGCTCAAATCATTAATCTTTTTGGACTTAAGGCATTGCAGTAGTTTGACAAGTTTGCCTAGGTTGATAGGTGAGTTGAAATCTTTACTCTCTCTAGACATGTATCATTGCATAAGTATAAAGAAGCTACCAGTAGAGATATGTAACATTGTAACTCTTGAAAACCTTAGACTTGGAAAATGTTGTAAACTGGTTGAGCTTCCAAATCTGTCAAATTTTTTACACCTGTGACTTCTGGATCTGTCCAAATGCTTATGCACATATCGAATCTTCATGATAAATTCTCAGGACTTAAATCATTAGTGACCTTACAAGCAGGGAAATGCAAAGTTCAGGAAGGTGATCTCACAGAAAATTTTGGAGATTTACAGTCACTAGGATACCTGAATTTGGAACACAATATATTTCACTCACTACCATCAAGTATTATTTTTCTTGTTAGATTGACAAAGTTGATCCTACATCACTGTCAAAATTTAATGGAGGTGTAGATAGCCCCCCCAACCCCACATTGTGGATTCTAAATTGAAGGACACCCCAATAGGTAAATTTAACAATCAAAAAATAATAATAATAACAGTAATAATATGCACTAATAAACACTTTTTTCTGGAGACAAAAGTCTTGTGATTTTTGCAATCAATTATACTCAACTCTGACATATCAACATTTTCACCAAGAGGCATAAGGATGACATATAATCTTCAATGGCCATTGTTCTCCAAAATGTCCTTCAAAGGCATACGTCCAACCCTGCTAGAGACAATTCTTCCAATTTGTAACAGTGAACAACTCAAACTAACCATAGTCCTCTTTGAATGCCTTATATTGCCTTATACAGGGGATTTCAACACATGCGTGTTACCAAAGAAAATAAAAAGAGAATGAATCATATTTTCAGATTATTCTAAAAAGTTCCTTCCACCGATTAGCTTCTTGTATGAAATTGGCTTCTTCAACCCTAAAAGAAGGTGCCTGGATAGCAGTGCAAATGTAAGAAACAAAAATTATAGCTATAACACTGAGTCAAAATAGAAAAAACACATGATAGATACTGGAATTGAAATTTTAGAAAAGAGCATTAAGGATGAACAAATCAATGGCTACATGCCTATTGGTATGAAGGTCAAATCAGCAATTCTTTTATCAATGCCTCTTATAATTTTATCTTGTCCTTGTCTTAAAAATGTTCCTGAGCTTGTACGAACTCTGCAATTTATCATATGGGAAAATATAAGCCTAAGAAACAACATTACCAAATATCTATCATAAAAATCTTATGCACAATACCAACAATGAAAGAAACATTTGCAAACCTGTTGTCTTTATTGCTTTTTCTAGTTGCACTATCCACCACAGTTGACTTCACCATGTGTGGATTTGCAAGACTGATTAAATACTCACATTCCTCCTTAGTCTATTGAATAACAGAAAAATCAATCGCAGAGAATGTTGTTCTTCCATGACTCCATGACCCTCCTAGCTTATAACATTTTTCTATCAATTTATGACTTTTGTACAAATTGAGGTACTCAACTCACAGACAGAAATTATTATGCTTAAATACCACACAACTTAAAATAGGAAAACACTTTTGAATGTTAGGTCAAGAGAATACAAATTTTCCTGGCAAGCAGATGCCCATTTCCAGGGCATCTAAGAATTGGAAAATGTCCAAACGGCTAGGAAACATTTTCCACCTTGAAGCATTT
>VDFB02105896.1:0-24688 GCA_007258455.2 Sequoia sempervirens
TGCAATAATCCATCACATAATTTTTTATAATATATTATATTATTAAATATATAATATTATATTATTAAATATATAATATTATATTTATATTAAATATAATGTATATTATATTAATATTAATATTTCCTAGTATATATTAATTTATCATATATTATATTATATAAATTAATATTATATATATTTATATTAATATTATAACATGTTACATTTTGATCCATAGTGATATTTATATATATTAATATTTCTAATCAAAAGAAATGGATATGCCTTCCATCAAATAATTTTTTTATAATATATTATATTATTATATATAATATTATATTTATATGATCAATATAACATGAAATATTTATATTAAATATAATGTATATTATATTAACATTAATATTCCCTAGTATATATTGATTTATCATTTATTATATTATATATATTAATTTATAATATAATTTATAAATATTTATATTAATATCAATATTATAACATGTTAAATTTAAATCTATAGTTATATTTATATATGTTAATATTTCTTATTAAAAGAAATACATATCCATTTTGCCCCAGTATTGCTCTAGGATTTGGCTTGGGGGTCTCCAAACCCAAAAGTCAACATTCCCAACGTGTTTACAAGGGTTGCAATGATTTTTTGAACTTCACCCTTCATGTTGACATTTATTTTCATTCGATTTTGATGAAACAAAAAGGGTTTATTCAGCAAATTGTCAACATTCTACCAATATAAGACATGTTTTATTTTGAATTTAGTAGATAATTATTATTGATTTTCTACATTCACTTTGTGTAACATCTTGATTGATAGTTTTATTGAAAAACATCTATAACTTTTAAATGGTTAAACATTTTTTGAAGCTGAAAGATGTGTCACACACTATGCCTCACAAGCTATAGTTTAAAAAAAAGTGAATTTCATAAATTTTTAACCAAGTTAGGGTGGCCAGAAAAATGGTTTTTAATATTTTTAAAAATTCCTTCTAGAAAATTCATAACTATTTATTTACTTGCAAAAAAATACAAAAAATATGTGTCACATCCAAGCATGTGTCCTCTATTTATATATTGAAAAATCTCAAAAAAAATAAAAATTTCTACTCATTAGGGTGGTTGAAAAAACTTTCCTTTTATTTTTTCCCAAATTATAATGTACTACTACATTGAAATTTTAAATTTTCACCAAATCAAATTACATTTTTTCAAAAAAATTACCCAAAAAGTCTAGTAGCTTATAAACTACATTCATTTGCTACAAATTCTATTCCTATATATTTTCGAAAATTATGTTAATAACCTATTCAAATTATTATGTGAAGTTGCTTAAGTCTAGTTTTTCAGATTTTCATTGCCACTTAAGGACCTTGTTTGGCCCATCATGATCCTGTACTAACCCTGATCCTTGAGATCAATATTTCTTGGCTATATATAATAAGTGAAAGAATATAGTATTTTGTATGTATAATTATCATTTGTGTGTAATTAGAATATCTCATAGATAAGTTCAATTAGTTATTAGAGATGGTAAGTAGGTAATTCTAATAATTGGAGCAACTTGCTACATTGGATGCCATGGGGCCAATATCTAATGCAAGCCTTGCTAAAGCCCACTCCTCATTTCTTCTTATTAGGGAATTCACGACTACTAATACTATCAAGGAATAGCTCTAAAGATTCACAACCAAAGGAGAAATGATGCTCCATGTGAGTCACTAATACACTATTTTTCATAGTACTATATAGTAAGCAACGGACAATTTTTTTCTTAATGAATATTGTATTGTTTCAATGATATCCATATGCATGGATCTCTATAATATTATGAAAACCTAATAAAGGAAATCAAGGAGGTTGATGCAGTTATTTCTATTGTGGGAAGAGAACAAATAGCAAATGTAATGTCGTAAAATTGCACCCCATGGAAATTTCACACTTGTGCATTTAACCATTTGCATTTATGGAACTTTGTCACATTAATGACAAAGGTCTATGAGACATAATTTCATGATTTCAACATGATAGGGGAGAAAGATGAAGCATTAATAGTTTGAACACCTCATTTCTCTAAGTAGGATGCTTGTGCGACGTGCGAACATCTACATGACGTACTAGTGTCCCCAAACACTTTGAGTTTCAAATGAGGGAATCTCACATCTTTTTCTTATGATGTGCATCATTGCGATATAATTATGAGTGTAACAGATTTTCCTACCCATGCAACCTCACAAAACACTTCTTTTTGGCCTCATTCTCATTCATTCGCACTCTCTTGCACTCTGATATTGTTCTCTTTCTCTATTCTCTTCTACGTCACTTCTCTCTTGCTCACAACATCGAAGCTCTATCGAATTCTCATCTTGTCAATAGCCAAGGCTCTCTTGCAAGCAAGCAAGTCTTGTATAAAGAGGGACTCATAGACTATTATTAGTATAAACAATGTCTTTATCCATCTAGATAGGATATCACCTTTTTGGGATTGACCTATTCACACTTAGATTAAGTTAAATTAGGATTCTTTTTATTTTTGTCTCACTTCACATGGTTGAGACATGTGTCCTCATGAGTCCTCATGACTTGAGACACCTATTGTATGTACACTTTCCACTTGCTCACCCACTTGTCAAGTGAGCTCACAAGTGTATTTGGAGGGGTAGTAAGAGATCACTCCTACCTTCTCACCTTCTCATCCTAAATCCTATATATGCAAGGTTTGATCATTGTATTTACACACTCTTCATTTGTACATTGATATACATACTATTGTGCTCATTTTTTCACTTGTTGAAGTTTTTTTCATGCTCTTGATCTTGGCATTCTCCAACATAGTATTAAAGCCACAAATTTTATCGATTCAATTGCTTGAAGAATTATTTTGAATTGTTGGTAAGCCAGTAGGAGGAGGTACTGCTTGCATGCCAGTTGCAAATTAGGTCAAGATCCATTTCCATGATCTTCAATGACTCATTTTTCTTGTCGCACATCACTTCTGGCACTCTAATATTCTCCATTCCTACTAAGACTTGGTCCACTCTAAATGGTAGTTACATTTGTCTTTACTCCTCTAAGTGTCATGGGATCTATTAGGTTTCACCATTGGTAGCATATCTACCACATTTGCATCTCTCTACACATCTATAGAATCAATCAACACTTACCTCAACAACTCAAAGAAGATTTATTTACCATATTTTATTGTATGATTAGTATTTTTTCTAATTACCTAGCAAATTTATTTTTACCATTAATAGTCATCTTAAAACCATTAAGTCTTGTTAAGGAGGGGGTTGTTTTTTGTTGTTGCATAATTTGCAAACGGGGATTATTTTTCAAGTGTGAATAGTCACAAGACGCTGGTTCCATAGCCAACATTTTGACATCAAGACATTTTTCAAAATTATAATTTTTTAATTTATTTTTTAACCTCCAAAAATTAGTGTAATTTGTGTAATTTTTGATGGGGCATAACTTTCACCTAGTTTGTCAAAAAATGACAATATTTTTTTGAAATTCATCAAAATTTTGCAAGGATTTTATATTTGTAATCAAAATTAAGTTTTGGAAAGCCTATTTTTCACTATTTGTAAAAATATATGTGAGTTATAAATGGATGATTTGGCTTCCAAACTTGAAAAGAGCTTGTAATTCTTGTTTTGCATCTTTTTGGGGGGTCTAAAATTATATATAATACAATTTTGGGTAGTTTGGTAAGGCACAATTCAAGTGCCTTGTGTTTGCATCATAGATCCAAAAATTGACTTGTTAATACCACATAACTTTCACACATGGAAAGTAAAAGTACAACAAATAATTCAATCTAAAGGATTATGGAAAATAATCAATCGATGAAAAATGTAGTTTACTAGAGAGTTTGAATAGTTTACTCATCATAACAAGTTAGATGAAGCAATGAGAATCATAGGTTCTTATTTCCGATAATTTTCAATTTCACATTTCTAGTTGTACAAATCCTAAGAAAATGTGGTACAAATTTGAAGATATCTTTGGTAAAGTTGATGAGTTCAATATTTGACAATTGGATGCAAATTAACATTGTTGTCTCTTGATTCATTTCCACCTATTGAAGACTTCTTGGTAGAGTTCAAGTCTTTTCTTTCTATACTTCAAGGTTGTGGTAAAACAAAAACATATAAGGAATGCATCTTCTTGATTCTATCAAAGTTTAAAGGTCCTTATCAAATGTTTTCTTCTTCTTTCTATTCTACAATGGATTCTCTTTGCACAACACATATAATACCTTCTTTTGAACAGTTTTGTGATAGAATCACAAGAAAACAATCTAAATTAATCTCTATGGATACTATTAAATCTTCAAAAATTAAAGCATTAGTTGCTCAATCATCTAAAGTAAAGAATAAATTGCTAAGGGATCACAATTAGACACTTCATTGGATTCATCTCCCTCATCAAAAGGGGACATTTCTAAGGTTAAGCCTAAATGCACTTATTTTAAGAGATTATTGCATGAATAAAACCAATGTTACAAAAAGGAAATTGATGACTTGAAGACTATTCTTCGACAAAATCAACTTCATTTATCTAAAAAAAGGGGTTCTTCACTTTTAGCATCAACATCATCCACTTTTTTCAGCAAAAGATAAGTATAAGGGTATGCCACTCATTGCTTCTACAAACAACACATCTTAGAAGTGGCTACTTGATTTTGGGGCATCACACCACATGGATGCATCTAGGGAACCATTTTCTATGTTTGAGCATTGTTCATTCCCACCAATATTGGTGGGAAATAACACATATATGTTAGCTCTTGGAAAAGGATCTATTCAGATTGGAGAAGGAATATTCAATGATGTACTTTATGTAACTTCCTTATCCAATAATCTCCTTTCCATTCATCAAATTACACATAGTGGTGAAATAAAAAAATTGACTTCACTCCACATTTAGTGATCGTCATAGATTTATAGAGTAGAGATATCATTTCCATGGGTCATGCAAATCATGATTCTAGATTGTAATCCTTTTCTTCCTTTGGTTTTGTTGACTTTGATGATGGTTTGAGTATAGATGAAACTAATATCTTCAACATGCATAAGGAGATACAATTTGGTTATTTGAACCTTGGAGTTCTATCCTCCTCATTGGTTCCTTCACCTCACACTAATATCACATCTCCTTCATCTTTTGCTTCTTCAATATTGAGTGTTCCTACATTGGTTTCTCATGATTTAGGGAAGCAGGATATTCATAGTTGTGTTTCCACTACAATTGAAATGGATGATTACTTACATGGCATATCAAAAAAAATTGGTAACTCTCCTTTTGCAGAGTTGGCAGGAACCTTTGATGACAACCACATCAACGTTGTTATCAACCATCTACATCTTTGTTTTATATTCTACATCATCCTTCACATGGAGAATTAGAGCAGCTTTTAGAGATTTCACATTTGTCTTTGGATTTTGTGCATCATTTAGAGACTTGTATTTTTATCACATGGGAAGATATTATGCACTTATTTGTAGTTCAGTTTCTTCCATGAGGAATAAATTTTGTTCGACATTTAGGGATCATATTTTGTATTCTTCTTCGAGCATCACTCAACACTCTAGGTTCTATGATCTTATGTGGGGGCTCCATAGTCTCTCTTTCTCTCTAATGGGAGAATAATTATTTTACTTATGTGATAGAAGTAGTCCTTGGAGGGTCATCATGAGTCCTATCTCCTTCACTTGTACATTCCATTGCATTTGCACCATTCTTTTTTTGGAAAGGGGTTTTTCTCCTTTACTCCACTTTATTAGATATTTGTATATGAGTACCTAACATGGCCTAGTTGCTAAGACTTGTCATTTGTGCATACATTACTCCCTAAGTTGCACTTAGGGGGGTTGTTAGTGTAAATAGTGTCTTCATCCATCTAGATATGATATCACCTTTCTAGGATTGACCTATCCACACTTAGATTAAGTTTACTTAGGATTCTTTTTCTTTTTGTCTCACTTCACATGGTTGAGACATGTGTCCTGATGAGTCCTCATGACTTGAGACACCTATTGCATGTACACTTTCCACTTGCTCACCCACTTGTCAAGCGAGCTCACAAGTGTCCTATCTTTGGAGGGGTAGTCAGAGTTTCACTCCTACCTTCTTACCTCATCATCCTTGCCTATATATGAAAGGATTGATCATTATATTTACACACTCTTCATTGATATAAATAATAGTGTGCTCATTTTGTTCAATTGTGGAAGTTTTTTTCATGCTCTTGATCTTGGCATTCTTCAATAGGTAACATTCTCTTATCTTCATTGTCTCATCTATTTGTAAATATCTACTTTTCACATCATTTAATTTGTGATAAGGAATTTCCTCCACAGTGGGGTATGTTCATATCACTCACCTCATCTATTAAATTTTAAATCTTGTCTATTTCTATCTATTAATTTATAGTTTATCATTCTAGCTAAATATTTCATTAAGTTATCACAATATCCTCTTTTTTGCATATTGTCACTTGAGCTTGTACTTTGAGGTAACTGAGGGTTATTTGCTCCCTTTAGACTCTTCTTTATCATAAAGAATTGGGAGTAGTGAATCCACTCCTTCACATTTTGGTGAATTCAATGTGAATGAAATCATGTCGAATATTTTTCTTCAAACCTTTAAAGCTTTTGATAATGGATTCTCTAAAGAATATTTCAATATGTTGATGATTCTCTAACTGATTTCTTAGAGGCATATCCTTCTATCTGCATATTTGAAAAACAACCTTCTTCTTCTTCATAAGTCAAAGAGTCTATGAATGTAGTTGTAGTATCAGTTGCCCCTCAAATGCCTAAGAGACCTTCCATTTATGTGACTTCGACTAGCCTATCTCCTAAAAGAACACATTCTATTTGTGGGGTCCCATTTAGAAGTGACATGCCAGACCTTTACACAACATTTTTTCAATCTAAGGACCCCTCTTATAGAGTGGTAGCCCATGCTTACAATACTAGAAGGAATCAACAAAATCTGAATCAATATACATGTTTACTGCCTTCTCAACCAAGTCTCCCTCAAGCACCTAAGCCTATGGTTAAAGCACTTGGTGAGTATGATATTTTAGAGAAACTTCATGTTACTCTTGCTAAGATCTCACTATGGGATTTGCTTTAGAATGCTCTGTTTATGAAGGTATTCTTCAAGAAGCTTTGCAAAAAATCCTTTTCCGTTCTTCTTCTAGGCTAACCAATGTAAATGTGTTGATGGTGCATATTCATGGAATTCGTCAAACATTATGTTCTATTTGCATGAAATCCCACCTTCGAAAGTATAGAAACAAGTGGATCCTCAAGTATGATAATAGTTAACATTAATAACATTGGTATTATATGTGTTCTTGTTGATACCAATTCAACACTCAATGTATGTAGCATTGATTTGTTGCCTAAAATTAAAATTGATTAAAATTCTCTTGTTTCTTTTTCTTTGTTCATTCATGGATTCGGTAACTTTGGTCGACAAGCCTTGAGTATGATAATATTACATTTGAGGTTTGGACCTGTTACTATACCCACCTTGGTTTATGTTATGATAGGACCTTTACCTTAAAATATTCTCTTGGAAAGAGCATGGATTCATGCTTTGAGAGTAATCACTTCTACTTTGCATCATTCTATAAAATTATTGCTAATAACAATGTAGTTACAATCGAGCTTGACCTTGATGATATTCACCTCTATGAGTTGGTAGCTATTGTTTGAGCCTTGGCTTATTCTACTCTTAAAAAACTTCATTTCTGCAGTATCTTCTAATGCATTGACATCTACTTTAGTAGTACTTGAGATGGATGTCCCTATGGAAGATCATCCCAAAGAAGAAAATCCTTTATGTCTACTCTTTCTATTTCTTGTTTTGAATCAAACACATGTGCTGGTGATGGTTGAGATCCTTGGAATTTACCTAATTCTTTATCAAAAAGTAGAAATTAGATCCTATCCACCTAGATATTCCAACAATTTCATCTACCTCTACCAAGAAAGTTGATTATCCTCCCACTAATGAAGATGATTACACTCTTTTCAAGAAAGATAATTGTCCCTCTATTGAGGAAGATGATCACACTTCTAATAAAGGGGTTAGTGTTTTCATTCTCATTGAGAAGGATGATGATGTCTCTATGAAAGATTATGATACTCATTATGTATTTAGATTGACCGTCATCCTTCCTAGGAATTGAAAACATGTTATGGTCTAGGTTTTAATATTTTATCTAAGAATTCTTATGGATGTAGGTGTGAGTGGTGACTCCTTAACACCCCCAAGAACATTTTATAGTCCAAAACATCTTTCGTAAGAGAGAAAATGTAAAGAATAGCTTACTTCAACAATGCAATATTGAATATGGTTGAATATACAAATGTCAATGAGATACCTTGTTTATAAAGACATGGTGAGATATAGGATTAGACAATATTGTGACAAGTGTCTTAATCCTATCGTATGAGACAACTAACTCATAAAAACCTAGGACAAGATAAGATTTAGAAATGACAACTAATACTTCTAGAAGGAATCTTATAATCCTAAGTAAACTTAACATGTGAATATGTCCCCTAATTACCTTTTGAGGAAATTAGCTAAGTAAAAGATATTTATTGACACTAACACCCCCCTTAAGTGCAACTTAAGGAGAAGATTATTATGAAAATTATGAAAAATGACTATGAATATGAAGATAGGTCCCAACTACAAGAGCATATTAGGTATCCATTTACAATGAAAATGCAATCAATCTCTCATAAATGGAGAAAAGGAGAAAAGGTTCCCTATGGGACAAAAATCCTCTCCAAAAGAGAGAAAATAAAATAAAAATAAGATTATGTATAGAGGAATCTACAACACTAGAGCTCTGATACCATGTAATAGTGAATGGTGACTCCTCACACCCCCAAGAACAAATTCTAGACCAAAATATCTTCCACAAGAGAGAAAATGGCAAGAATAGCTTGCATCAATAATGCAAGATAGAATATGATTGAATATGCAAATGTAAATGAGAAACGTTGCTTATAAATGTAAGGTGAGATATAGGATTAGAAAATATTGTGACAAGTGTCTTAATCCTATGATATGAGACAACTAACTCATAACAACCTAGGAAAAGATAAGATCTAGAAATGACAACTAAGACTTCTAGAAGGAATCTTATAATCCTAAGTATACTTAAAACATGTGAATATTTCCCCTAATTACCTAGGGTGGAAATTAGCTAGGTACAAGACATTTATTCACACCAACAATGGAGGTGATGATTTTCGACATAGTGAACAAGGTATTAAAGTTCCCATAGAGTTTGATCTTCATGAGCATAGCATGGGACTTGTATACCCTCACTTATCCCAAATTTATTGAAGATAAGATATAATCTAATGAAGTTCCTCTAGATTTTTTCTCTTCAGAGAAAGCGCTGGAAGAATTCTTAGGTGCCTACTCCCACTTGCCTTCTTACCATCATAAATGATTATTCCTATATCACTTGAATAAATACCTATATTATATAAGAGTGAATTTGCACCCCTTATGCAAATTCCCCTTTTTCCTTTTTCCACCTTAGAAAACCAATTTTGAAGGCTTATGTACACCTAAGCCCACTACTTTCATACCTCTTGGTGCCTATTTTGAGCATCGATGGGGGAATTTCTATTAGGGATGCCCGCACGATGCATAGAAATCCATGCAATGTGCTTACGTCCTTGGTAGATTCCTGCAGTTGAACCTACAGAGGCATTACACTTCCCATTGATGGTCAAATTGTAACACCCTCTTCAGCCGACCGACCCAAATATGGTTGTTTTCTTCATCTCCTCTTCAAATTTACTCTTTCAAAAATCATTTCATATTCTACACAACTTCTTCCAAGCATTCATACCATCTTCTTCACACTCTTGCACTCACTTCTAGCATTCACAAGCATTCTAGTAGCACTCTTGCACTTCATTGTAGCAACAAATTCACTCCATCACTTCAGTAGAGCAAGTTTGGGATGACACCATTGCAGTAGAGGCTTGAGTGCACTCATTCTCTCCCCCATTAGCCTTGAGTGCTCTTGGTGGAGGTGGTGAACATGCTTTCGAGGAGCTAGCTAGAGAAAAAATTTCATTGTGAGATCATCCTTGCCACCCTAACTCTTGCATTTTTTACATTATCACATTAGAGAGTATTTTGTTCACTTAATCACATTGTTTTGGCCCTTTAGTAGTAGTTAGTTGGGTCGTTAGATTTTTTTCTTAGGTTTGACCTTGTCTCTTTAGTTGTCTGGTTGTACGGATGCCAGTGCACTTGAGAGATGCTAATGTGTTACGCTATCATCCTAGGATCACACTTTCTTCCTCACGTAGGGAGCTTCCTGAGGCACAATATTGAACCCAAAAATTGGTTCACCTAGCCCCATCTTGTATTTTGGGTCTATAGGGTGATTGAAGGACTTTATAGTCCTTATCATTCTTGTCTCGCATTCCCAAACATCGTGTTAAGCTAAGGTAAGTCAGGGCAGTCTTTCGCTCTTGGCCCTCCATGACCTAAGGCCTTGAACGTGGTTGGTCCCCCTCTCTTACATTTTTGGTGAACCCAACATGAACCATTTTGGTTCCATTTCGTGATATTGACAGTTCCTTTTCTCATACTATAGGAGTATTGTAGGTGCGAGTGTTGTGAGGGTTTTTCCTTACAACCCAACCTGTGACCCCTAGTTTTTGTAGTTGGAAGGTCCTGAAGGTGTTGCATAACGAAACCTTAATTGGGTCACTATCTTATCCTTTAACCTTTAGGGATTCTGTGAAAGTATCGTCTAGTGTGCATAATGGCCTCCTTCCTACATTAACCTATCCCCTTTGCGCAACTTGTGGAGAGTGGTATTGGTATAACCTTCACTTCACAGGACCTGCTGATGGGTTTTAACAAGGACCCATCTCCTCTCTATATTCCTACGCAGATCAATGGAAACATCATAGTAGGTGTTCTCATTGATCTGAAATCACAAGTAAACATCATAACCAAGGAGATTATGCTAATTAATTTCTTTCATAAAGATGGGTATGATGCACCTATGAGTACCATCTGCATGCATAACAAGCTTTCCGTGCCCCCTTCGGGTAGTATTGTCTTATCGGTCCTGGTTGGACCTAAATCTATGAAACTCCTGTTTGACATTATCCTTGGGTTTGATCTCTTTAGGGTGAAATTGGGTATCCCTTGGTTGGTGGCTATGAATGCAATACCCTCGATCATGCATAAATGTTTAAAATTTATCCACGGGGGTTCCGTACATGTAATTCATGACACTGGTTACAAACCATCGGTTGCTCGTGATAGCTACTCCTTGGACTACTCTTGGTCTGCGCCCATTGGTTCTCTTCCACCTAGGACGGACCTTCTACACCGAACATATCAAAACTATAAGAAAGGGCATCTAAGGTCAAAAATAAGATACCCTCCCTCACCTTATGTTGTTTCACATAGGGCTTGCTTAAAAGCTTACAGCGATGCCACTAAGGCACATAGGAGGGAAGAAGAGGAGTGGTCCTAAGATCCTCCTTCTTCATCTTTCGTTGGTCAGTTTGATGCTTCTTCTCACTCTGTTGTGCCACCAGATTCTGTTCTGTGCTTGCAGGAGAATCCTATGGTGCTCGCTTGGCGAAAGCCTAAGCGTCTTGCGTTCAAACTTCTTGTTCTACCAACAGAGCCTAGACTCATTCAGTATAACAAGAAGAAGGTCTCCCATTGAGAGTCCTCTTTGTTTTGACATTCGCGGGCTCCTGCCACTCCTTCCCCCAAAGTAGTGAATGGGAAGAGGCTCACTATCGAGGCTCTTGAGCTGACTCCCCCTGCTGCTCAACCTGTTCCTCTTGCTCCCATTTAGGAATCCGTTCCTCCACTAGAGATGACTGTAGTGGACATTCCCATGGTTTATTAGAAGCCTTCTACTCCTTCGCAACATCCAGTCTCCAACTCAAAGAGTCATAGAAACTGCCTTGCGCGCGAGTGCAAGCGCCAACAAAAGGATTTCTTGGCTTAGCAAACCACCTCACAAAGGAATGAGGAAGAGAAAGTTGCCCCTACTTCAAATCCTCCTACAATGTCTTCCTCTTCCCTTCCTTCTACTTCTCTTTAGTCTAGTCCTGCGTTGCTTCCGACTTCATCTGCGAGCATGAATGTGCCTAACCCCCAGGGGGTACAGGTGTTCATTGCTCTTTCAGTGGAGCCACCTTTGCTGATGTCTGTTCTAGATATCCAGCCTTTCCCAAAGCTCATTGATATGATTAATACCTTAGTTGTATCCACTGTGATTCTTTCCTCCTCTTCCTTCACACCTCTAGCCTCGTCTATGGGCAGTTCATCTCCTTCGATGAAGAAAAAGGTGGAGTGTGGTCCTTCTAGTAGTGAAGGGCATAAGAGGATCCCACCTTCTTCACAAGGCAGTCCCATGCTGACTTGCTCTATCCTAGTGATAGAACCAGTCTCAGCTTCCCCTGAGGTCATCACCACTCCTGAGTCATTCAGTTAGCCTAGAGGTGAATCTTACGTGTAGCCTGCCTCACCTACTAAAGTTAGACATGGTGCTCATGTAGGGTGCATGTTTAACTTCATGGATGAAGTTTTGACCTTTTCTATGATCTTCGCGAAATCGTTGACCATAGCTCCACACGAGCTCACTGAACAAGACCTTGTAGGGGCTTCTTCCTTGGCCCTTGTTGTAGGAGGGTTAGATGCTCCTCCTCTTAATGTCCCACCACTGCAAGCTCATCCTCCTTCCCCTTATGATGACTTAGAGCGAGAAGCAAATGACCTCTTGGTTGATTAGTGTTAGGAAGGAGGGCCCTTCTTGATCTTGTGTGTGTGTGTGTGTGTTTTGTGATGTGTTCCCCCCATGACCATGCTATGTGTGCCTAGATGACCTCTATCACCCCTATTGGTGCTTGGATACAAGTGTGGTTTTTGTGTTGTAAACCTTCTTCTATTTTTATCATCATTCTTCTATGTTTGTGCTTGAATTTTGATAAATTGGGGACAATGCAAAGCATTGGGGGCATTTAGCCTTCCCTTCCATGTTGACCCAGTATTTTATTTTTACTTTGTCTTCTTGTGCATTCTTCACATGGTCTAATATAGTAGGGGGTTGATGAAAGTTCAGTTATATACTGTTATTATACATACATACATACATATATATATATATATATATAAGTAGTTCTAACCCTAAAATATTAGGCTAACCCTGTGCCCTTTGTTTGTGTTTTTCTCTTTTTCTTTCTCTTTCTCTTCCTCTCTTCTTTGCTTGAGTTTTCCTTCTCGTGTGTGACAATGCCTTTCTTCAACATTTCAAATTTTAGAAAATGCATTCATTTCCAATGAATCTTTTCTTGAAAGTCTTTGCAAACCTTTCTTTAGAATTACATTTTCAACTTGGAATCCCAACGAAACATGTTTCCTTCATCATGGGTTCATAAAGAAAGGACTTGAAAACCTTCCTCCAAAGCAGGAATAGCTTTGACCTTCCCCTCGCGTGGGGGCATATTCTGCCTTTCAGATTCCTTGATGAAGTGAACATATTTTGAAAGGATCCTTTGATGATGGATCACTTTGAGAAAGAAAATATTTGCTTTCAAACTATGCGTCCCTTGAGTGGACCCCCTCTTCACAACGGGTTCCCAAGGGATCCTTTTGAAAGTCTTCCAAATTGTTGACAATCTGCACGACAGTCTGCTTACTTGTCTATGTGGCCGCTTCCTGACTCTATAGAGGTCACTTTCCCAAGTTTCCTCCATGTGAGAGATCTTTGGGAATACCTCCTTGTAGGACTAAGACCCTGTAGGGTGCTTCCTTTGAGCCTCCTCCATGCGAGAGATCTTGGGGGTGGCTCCCTTGCAGGTCTATAGGTCTGTATGGCATTTTCTTGGGTTTCCTCCATGCGAGAGATCTTGGGGGTTACCTTCCCTACAGATCTATGGGTATGTAGGGTGCTTCCTTAGGTATTTTTCATGTGAGAGATCTTGAAGGATACCTTCCCTATAGGTTTGTGGGTCTGTAGAGAGCTTTCCTGGCTTCCTCCATGTAAGAGATCTTGGGGGAAACTTCTTGGGAGACACCTTCCTTGCAGGTTTGAAGGCCTGTAAGGTGCTTACTTCATGGGGCTTCCTTTATGTGAGAGATCTTGGAAGTTGCCTCCTTGTAGGTCCGCGGGCTTGTAAAACACATTCTTTCCTCAACTTCATAGTTTTGAGAACCTATGAAGTCCTTTGCTTGTTCCACACCTTCAGGTTTGACATATCATGATTTGCTTCCTTGACGGTGTAGGTATAGATTTCTAACCCTTATTCATTCCTTGATCTACTTTACCGAAGCAATCATCAGTACTCATGCTCGCTAAAGTGGGGGAAAAATGTATAAGAGTGAATTTGCACCCCTTATGCAAATTCCCCTTTTGCCTTTTTCCACCTTAGAAAACCAAGTTCAGAGGCTTAATTACACCTAAGTCTGCTGCTTTCATCCCACTTGGTGCCTGTTTTGAGCATCGATGGGGGAATTTCTGTCAGGAATTCCTGCGCGGTGTGTAGACGTCTGGGTGACGTGCTTACATCCCTGGAAGATTCCTGTGGCTGAACCTATAGAGGCATGACACTTCCCATTGGTGGTTGACTTGTAATGCCCTCTTCGGCCAACCAACCCTAATATGGCCATTTTCTTCATCTCCTCTTCAAATTCACTCCTTCAACAAGCATTTCATCTTCTACACAACTTCTTCCAAGCATTCCTACCAACTTCTTCACACTCTTGCACTCACTTCTAGCATTCACAATCATTCTAGCAACACTCTTACACTCCATTGCAACAAAAACTTCACTCCATCACTTCAGTAGAGAAATTTTGGGACCACACCATTGTAACAATGGCTTGAGTACTCTCATTCTCTCCCCTATTAGCCTTGAGTGCTCTTGGTGGAGGTGGGGAACAAATTTCTTTGCGAGATCATCCTTGCCACCCTAACTCTTGCATTTTTTACTTTATAACATTAGAGAGTATTTTATTTACTTAATCGCGTTGTTTTGGACCTTTAGTAGTAGTTAGCTAGGCCATTAGGTTGTTTTCTTAGGTTCAACCTTGTCTCTTTAGTTGTCTGGTCATACAAATTCCAACACACTTGAGAGACACTAGTGTGTCACGCTGTTGTCTCGGGATCACACTTTCATCCTCGAGCAGGGAGCTTCCTGAGGTGTAGTCTTGAACCCAAAAACTGGCTCGCCTAGCCCCATCCTATATTTTGAGTCTGTACAGTGATTGAAGGAATTTATAGTCCTCATCATTCTCGTCCCGCATTCCCCAACATTGTGTTAAGCTGAGCTAAGTTAGGGCAGCCTTCTGCTCTTGGCCCTCTATGACCTAGGGCCTTGAACATGGTTGGTCCCCCTCTTTTATAGATATATTTTGGAGAATCTATTATGATCACTGATGAGAAGGCCACTTAGTCTAATGTGGATGATGGTACTCCTATACTTCATCCTGAAGACCATAATACCCTCCTCAAGGGGGATACTTCTGATGTTTTCATGGATCCCAAATCTTCTGAAAAGATGATCAAGATTGGAAAACTCCTTTCTTCAAAGGAGTCTAAATAACATTATGATTTACTACATTCTCATTATGATATTTTTGCTTGGTCATATGAGGACATGCCTAGTATTGGTGAGTCCATAGTAGTTCACAAAATCATCCTATATCCTGATGCTAAGCCTGCTAAACAAAAATTCATAAGATGAATCCCAAGGTTGCTTTATTAGTCAAGATCAAGATAGAAAAAGCTTCTAAAAACTAATTTTATTTTTCCTAATGATTATTCACCTTGGATATCGAATATTATCATCGTTAGTAAACTTGATGGCTATATTCATATTTGCATAGATTTTTGTGATCTTAAAAAGGATTCTCTTAGGGATGATTTTTCATTTCCCAACATTGATATGATTGTAGACTCGATCACAGGCCATGCCTTATTTTATTTTATGGATGGATTCTTGGGCTATAATCAAATTTGCATTAACAGTATAAAATAGCCTTCACTACCCCTAGGGGTACATTCTATTATGTTGTCATATCGTTTGGGTTAAAGAATGCTAGAGAAACTTACCAATGGGTGATGACTCTGATCTTTCATGATTTCATTCATAAGATTTCATAATATTATATCGATGAAATCTTGGATAAGCCTACAACTCAATAAGGTCACATCAAGAATCTTTGTCTTATTTTTAAAAGTCTCTTTTAAGTGTGTCTTCTCTATGGATGCTGACAATATTTTAGGGTTTATCATCTCTCACCATAGAATCAAAGTTGACTCAAATAAAAATGATGCAATTTTTAACATGCCCCCTCTGAATAACATCTCTTAACTATGTAGTTTGCAGGAGAAGATTCAAGAAATTCATAGATTTGTATCTCAGTTGGTTGATCGTACCCTTCCCTTCATGTGATTGTTGAAGAAAGATGTTTCCTTTTGATGGGATGATGAGTGCAACAAATATTTTTAGTCAATAAAAATTTATTTGGCCAATCCTCCTATCTTGATGTTGGCTATGCAAGATAGACCCTTTTTACTTTATCTCTCTGCATCACCTAATGCCTTATTAGATTTATTAGCTCAACGTGATGATGATGTCAAAGAAAGAGTGGTCTACTACTTGGTTGATTATGAAACTCAATATTCTATTGTGGGAAAATAGTTTCTAACTCTCATCTTTGCAACATAAAAATTATGGCATTATCTTCTTCACACAAAAACTCATGTTATTGTGAAAAGTGATCTTCTTAAACATATGTTTACTATAACTAATTTTTTGAGAAGGTTGG
Organism: Sequoia sempervirens; assembly: GCA_007258455.2. Lineage (NCBI taxonomy): Eukaryota > Viridiplantae > Streptophyta > Pinopsida > Cupressales > Cupressaceae > Sequoia > Sequoia sempervirens. Next base: position 16,873 of record VDFB02105896.1, read on the forward strand.
CGAAATATGTCATGTTGCTCTCTGAGTTTGACATTAAGTTTGTAACTCAAAAAGAAATTAAGGTTCAAGCCATTGTCGATCAGTTGGAAAAATCTCCTTCATCCCACTCCTTCCCCAATTTGGATTTATTTCTCAATCAAAATTTATTTGCATTAGACCATGAACCTATGTGGGAGATGTACCTCGATGGATCGAGATGTAAAATTGGCTCTAGAGTAGGTGTAGTTTTAATCTCACCCAAAGTTAAGCTAGTTCCTCTATCCTTTCAATTATAATCATTGTACTATTAGTTAACAGATTGGGCAACTTGAGGTTTTACTTCTTAGACCTTGACTCTCAACGTAAAAGGTGCAATTTTTCCCAACAACTCAGGGTAATCTTTTAGTACTAACAATGATTACCATCTGAATTTTATAGAGGTATAAATCCCTCTTAGATTTTCAATGAATTTGAAAGAAAAATAAAAAAATAAACTATATGCATGCTTTTAAACCAAAAGCAGTAAAGGCGAATAAACCTAACACTAGAAAAATTTCCAATATCAGATGTAGTGAAAATGAAATATCACAAATGCTAGCACAAAGACTAGCATATATTGAGTAATATATAAATAACCAATTTCCAAACCTTGTGTTGTGATATAATTGTAAAATACTATTCTATTATTTATATTGAATGTATTAAAGTAAAATTGATTTCATTCAAACACATGTATGATATCCATCTTTCAAATAAAGGTATGTATCATCATTTAAAAGGTGAATTTGAATGAATAACAATCAACAAATAATATTTAGGTGTATCAATTTAAATCAATCTAATTCAATCAATATGAATGCTCTTAGTTGACAATTATGTTTTTGAAGTACATGTTCTAAATGATCATCTATAGTAGATGAAAGATAACTAGGAAGCTATTATTGCTCCTATTAACCTAGTAAGTATATGATTTAATTCTATTGTTTCTAGGATATTAGTCATGGTTGTGGTTTCTATTTATTATAGACTAAACATATATTCACTACTTCATGTGAAACATTGTTTTTGTTTGAATTTTAATTGGATGTTTAAATAGTTCTATGTCTCATGTTGATTCTCTATTGTAAAAAAGGTAGGATTACTTTCAAAAATTATAATGTGAAATTATAATTAAAATTAATTAAAAATATTACATATTTAAAAATCATTCATATAAAAAGAGTAGGATTACTTTAAAAACTATAATGTGAAATTATAATTAAAATTAATTAAAAATATTACATATTTAAAAACCATTCATATAAAAAAGGTAGGATTACATGTGAAATTATAATTAAAATTGATTAAAAATATTACATATTTAAAAATTATTCATACACAATTGTTTTCAATATGAAAACAATTTTTTATTTTTAACAACTCTTATATTAAAACTGAGGTCTATTATTTTTTATTATATGTATATACATATTCTTAAGAGTGCTAAAAATTGAAAGCTTACATCATGTTGCTATGCGATTACTTAGTTTATTTTGGCTAGCAGCTGCTCAACTTATATAGGAGTTATTTGTGGAGCTGATGGCCCATGAATGCTGAATTTTTCTGCTTATTTTTTTAGCAGCCAGCTTAAATTTGTATTAACAGTATTAATAATAATTTGTAAAAAACAAAAATAGAAAAAGGAAAAAGAAAGCAAATCTTAAAAAAGAAGGAAAAAAATTTGTGGAGCCACGTGGATTTTTAACCTTATTTCTAGCCCCCCACTTTTTTCCCAGCTTATTTCTAATTCCTTGTTTAGTTGCTCCATTAAAATAGGAAAAGATTCCAAATTATCCTTTCCCAACAATAAAATTTATAGATGGGAACACTCTGACTGCTTAAATCGTTTATCAAAGATAGATATTTTAGGTTTTTTTGATATTTCTTTATATTTAAAAATATATATTTATTTGTTGATAGGCTACATATAGTATGAGATACACTACAAATATCATGTAAAAGCCTCCAAAATCTTACTTATCATGTAAAAGTCAAATAAATATTAATTTTCCAATTCCACATGAGAACATTCTATTTCTATTTGTAATATTTTTTGTCAATTTAATGACAACTTTCTTTTTAATTTACATTGCTTTGTGTTATAAATCCATATGTAAATATTTTAAAATTAAATAATACTTAAATGAAAAATCTAAATTATACCTAATTTCTTTAAGAAAAAAATCTAAATTTATTTAAATTTATTTCATTCCATTATTTAACAATTATTAATTGTTTAATCCAACCACATATAACTCCAACATACACATCCATTCTCTATAACATAGATATAGTTTTCCATTGGCATGATACTTGAACCTCCTTTACATGAATTCGAATGGAGCCATTGCTTCTCCACAATAAAATTTTATTGATTTTGTTGTAAAGCAATTGCTCTCAATTTATAAGACAAGTAATACATTTGATTTTCTTACATTGCAAACAGAAATATCCACCTTTACAGTCAAAGTTGTCAAACAAGCAGACCTAATAAAGGAAGTACAGGATCTCAGAAGAGAGAACCGCCTTTGATAATCTAAGTAGATTTTGAATATGTTTATATTTTTAGTGAAAACAGCAACTTGTTAGTGAAAAACAATTTTATATAATTAAAGAAAAAATAATATTTTTTTAAAAAAAATTAAGAAAAGATAAGATAAGAATTGTTTTTTTCTTTTAAACTTTTTAAATTTAGATTTTTAGATAAATAATAATAAGTTTTTAATAAATAAATATATTATTAATAATAAATAAATATATTTTATTTTCACTTTACGTTTAAATTAAGAAAAGATAGAATAAGAATTGTATTTTTCTTTTAAACTTTTTAAACTTAGATAAATAATAATAAGTTTTTAATAAATAAATATATTATTAATAATACATTTTTCAAATAATAATATTAATAATAATAAATCAATATATTTTATTTTCACTTAAGTTGGTGTTACTTGTAATTTTTGATATAAAAGTTAGAATTTAGTTTTTAAATTTAATTTATTTAATAATATTTTACAATATTTTTTTATTTGTTAATATTGTATTTATGTTAATATTGTTTGTGATATATTAATTATTTTTTAAGTATATATTTTTATTAATATTTCAATTTTAATAAATTAAAAAAATAGTTTTACTTTTTTATTTAATTATTTATTAACTTAATAAGTTTGTTAGTTGTTATTATTTTTTAAAAATTATTATGTTTATTGATATTTAGATTTTGATTTAATTTCACTTTCCATTTACTTTATTTTATTTCAGTTTTTAATCTAGATTAGATTTAAGTTTGAAATTTATTTTTATTATTTCTCTTTTTATGAAATTACAAATTATAATAAATAAAAAAATAGAATTTATTTAATTTATAAATATTTATCTTATTAAAACTTTAATTATTGTACAATAATTCTAGTTTGAATTTTTGTTATAATTTATATAATAGAATGAATTTAAAACTTAAAATATAAATTAAAATTTATAGAGTGAGAGAAGATAACTTTTGATTAGTCGTTTCATGCCAACAATCCAAGGATAACACATCTTAAGGATTTATGCTCAGGGTTGCATGTCATTTGGTCAAGGATATGATAATTCACATTTAAAACCTCTTTAGTGTACCTATTGCACACTTAGGAGGAAAATAGATAGATAGAGAAAGATAGAAAAAAAAGAGAGAGAAATAGAGAAATAAAGAGGGAGACAAAGAGATAGAGAGAGATAAAGAAAGAAATAGAGAAACAAAAATAGAGGTATAGATATAAAGGAATTGATATAAAGAAATAGAGAGAGGAAAAGAGAGAAGAGGAGAGATAGATGGATATAGTCACATAAAGAGATGGAGAGATAAAGTGAAATAGGAGACAAAAATATATATAGAGGTTGAGAGATCAAAAGATAAAGAGGGAAAGGGGGAGAGAGGAGGGAGATAAATAGGGATGGAAAAAATAGTAAGGGGAGAAAGAGAGAGAGAGGGAAATAGACAAAGAGAAGAAATGAGAGAAAGATAGATAGATGAAGGGAGAAGGGAAGAAAAATATGGAGAGAAATAGGGGAGAGAGAGGAAGAGAGAGATCAAGAGATAATAAAAAATGTAAAGATAGAGAGGGAGATAAAGATATAAAGAGATCTATCTTTCTCTTTCCATATCTTTATAATATCTCCCTATATATACTTCTCTCTACCTCTCTCTATATATATCTCCCTCTCTACCTCTCTCTATATAACTTCCTATTTCTATATTTCTCTCTCATCTCTTCCTCCTTCATTCTCTCCCTCTCTTTGTATCCCCCCTCTCTCTCTCTCCCTCTCCCCATTTCCACAAGCTATACAAAAGAATCAACTTCAAAGCCCACAACCCAAACACAACCATGAAGTCATCCTCCAGAAAACAAGATAGAACATCAGTTAGAACAACAATCGGGAAATTGATTGCTCTCATCCAATTGATTAACCCACATGACTGAAAATAACACCCATAAAAGTGCTAATGCATCCAATCACACATACCTTGAAGGTATCCACATGAGAAAACTCATGCCACCTACATAGCCAACCCATTAACTACAAATACAAGCTCCATGTGCCAACCAGTCGAATAAGACTAAACACATCCAGGAACTCCCAATGCATGGGTAATGTTGAATCTGAAAAGATCAAAGGCATAACGAGTCTACCAATCACAACACATAGAAAGTATAGCCATGTAGTTCCAAGGACCATCCACAAAGATTTGCAAATACTGCAAACAACTGTTGCAAGAAATATCTCTCTCAACAATCTTCCACAACTCTCCCATGTTTTCCATATTTGACAAAAGAAAGAGATACAAGATCCTCCATGTCATCACCCAAGTGACAACACATGACCACAAACTAGTGATAACCATAGCTCCACACATAAATCTAACATCTAAATTCATATGTATCTAAACATATAGGAAGAAGTACCAAACTGAAGAGAAAAATCTACAAATCATAAACATGTAGCATGCCCTTCTACATACACATCTAAATTCCAACCGTGTCAAGTAAGATCTCCTTCACAACCCCAAGATAAAAGCTATAACAAGATCCAAACCCATTCAACCTCAAGAGATCAAACATAACATATGCATCATGTATCTATGTATACACAGATGTAAGCTTCTCAAAGAAGATCAAACTACTCCATTTCCCATCTCAAGAAATTAGCCCACTACCATCCCCTACAATCATCATAAGTGAAAATTAAAACCCAAAGGGATAGCCATGCTATCCATCTCTCACAATGAATCCTCCAGAATCATCTATTAGTAGCTCAAGATCCATGTCTATGAAAGAAAGCATAAAGCACCTAAGAGAAACAATGGGAATTACCTCTCAAGTGATAAGCCACCAAGTAGACCAAGAGTGGGAATGAGAATACTCCTCCAAGATATGCACACCATCATGACTCCTCCAAGAGCAATATCCTCATAAATATTTATTGAACTCAAGTCCAACCAAGGTGTAGGCTTCTCAGACTTTCTACTAAAATATCATCAAGAGTAACCATCTCAACAACACTTCTCTCATCCCAAGAGAAATATAGCCTCACCTCATTTTCCATGTCTATAAGAGTGAATTTGCACCCCATGTGCAAATCCCCTTTTTTCCTTTATCCACCTTAGAAAACCAAGTTTAGAGACTTAATTCCACCTAAGCTCATTACTTGCATCACACTTGGCACTTGTTTTGAGCATCAGTGGAGACATTTTTGTTGAGGATGCCCTAGTAGATTCCTATAGTTGAACCTGCATAGGCATTACACTTCTCATTGGGAGTCAAGTTGTAATGCCCCCTTCGGTTGACCGACCCAAATATGGTTGTTTTTCTCCATCCCTCCTTCAAATTCATCCCTTGAACAAGCATTTCATCTTCTTCCAAGCATTGAGATCACTCCACAAGCTTCAATACACTCTTTTGCATCCACTTCAAGCATTCTAGTAGCATTCTTGCACCTCATTGCAGCCAAAGCAACACTCTATCACTTCAATAGAGCAAGTTTGGGACCACGCCATTACAATAGAGGGTCGTGTACTCTCATATTCTCTCCCAAACAGCCTTGAGTGCTTTTGGTGGAGGTGGTAAGCTTCCCTCTCCTCTGCTCTATCACTTGGTTTAGTTAGCACTTTATTGTTTTGTAGTTCTTTAGTGCTCTTTACTACATTGTTTTCTTTATCTCATTCTCTTGTCTATCCATGGAGGTGGAAACACCTAAATGGGGGTCTAACTAAGGTAGGCCCCTATATAGCCACCCAAAATTTTCCTCTCTTACTGTGTGTAGGATTGCGTGCTTTCAAGGAGCTAGCTAGCAAATAAATTCTTCTACGAAAACATCTTCATCCCCTTGGCCTTGGTATATTTACTTTATCACCTTCGCTTGTACTTTTCATATTTCATAGTGCTAGTTTTCTCTTTTAGAAGTCACTAGCTAAGCTGCTAGCTTGTTTTCTGATAAGTTTACACTGTACTTTCAGTCCTCTAGTTGTATGGATGCTAGTGCACCTGTGAGACGCTAGCGCACCATGTTGTCATCCTAGAACTATACTTTCATCCTCAGATAGAGAGCTTTCCAAAATACTATGTTGAGCTCGAAAACCAGCTCGCCTAGCCCCATCTTACAGTTCAGGTCTATAGAGTGACTGAGAGGCCTCACTGTCCTTGTTACTCTCGCCTTACATTTCCTAACACTACACTTAGCTGAGGTAAGTTAGGGAAGCCTCTCTCATCTTGACCCTCTATGACCTGGGGTCTTGCACATGGTGGTACCCCTCTTACATTTTTGGTGAACCCGACGTGAACCATTTTGCTTCCATTCTTGCGATCTTGACAATTCTTTTCCTCATAATCTAGGAGTTTTGTAAGGATGTCACCTTACAACCCAACCTACAACCCCTAGTTGGCGTAGTTGGAAGGTTCCAAAGGTATTGCATGAAGAAACCTTAATTGGGTCACTATTTTATCCTTCAACCTTTAGGGACTCTATGGAAGTGTTGTCTAGTGTGTGTAATGGCCTCCTTCTTGCATCAACCTATTCCCTCTGTACATCCTATGGACAGTGGTACTAGTATAAATTTCACTACACAAGAATTTATGATGGGTTTTAACAAGGAACCATCTCCTCTTTAATCCGTATGCAGACCAATGGGAACATCATAGTAGGTGTTCTCATTGATCCGACATCACGAGTAAACATAATAACATAAGAGATTATGTTGATTAACTTCCTACACAAGGATGCCTATGATGCACCTTTGAGTACTATCCGCACACATGATGGGCTTTCCATACCCCCTTTGGGTAGTATTGTCTTGTTGGTCTTGGTTGGACCTAAGTCTGTGAAACTCTTGTTTCACATCATTCCTAGGTTTGAACTCTTTAGGGTGAAATTGGGCATCCCTTGGTTCGCAGTGATGAACGTGGTACCCTCCGTCATGCATAAATGTCTAAAATTTATCCACGGGGGCTCTGTGCATGTAATCCATGACACCAGTTATAGACCACTAGTTGCATGTGGTAGCTACTCCTTGGACTACTCTTGGCCTACACTCATTGGTACTCTTCCACCTAGGACAAACCTTATGCACTGAACATATCAGAATTATAAGAAAAGACAGTTGAGGCCAAAAGTTAGATACCCTCCCTCACCTTATGCGATTTCACATAGGACTTGCTTAAAAGCTGACAACGATGCCACTAAGGCACAAAAGAAGGAGAGAAGTGGTCCCATGATCCTCCTTCCTCTTCTATTGGTCAGTCTAGCACTTCTTCTCACT
>VDFB02105896.1:24788-58114 GCA_007258455.2 Sequoia sempervirens
GACTATTCCTGGAGGCTTTCATGATATGCCTAAGAATCTTGATAGATTCTATCCCAAATACCTTCATGGTGAATCAAGGAGTGTTGAAGAGCACATACAAGCTTTTAAGGACGCTTGTACCAGAGCCCAGATAGCTCACCATGATGTAGTTTGTAGGTTGTTCCCTTATTCCTTAGGGGATATGGCATATAAATGGTACCTAAATCTTCCACAAGGTTCTATTCTAAGCTGGACAGACCTAGAGAATGCTTTCATCAATCAGTTCAGAGTTTATGTGGATCTAGCCATTTTGTTCCACCAATTTGCTACCATTAGGAAGGAGCCATGTGAATCCTTGCCCTTATTTAATACCAGGTTTCAACGAATGTATAGGTGACTATAGGACCCCTATCTAGTTGCTGAGAGTAGTGCCATTCAGGCCTATTTTAGAGTTATAGACCCTTTGCTTGGCCTGTTCCTACAAAGGACTTATCAGCCGGCATATATTGATTCCCTATCTAAAGTTTATCATCTAGCCATCAAGCTGCAACAACAAACTAGCTCTCAACAAGGAAACTTGGGAGGAGGTTTTCCTTCAATGGGGTATCAGATGCCTAACCCAACCCATTTATTCAATAATGTCCCAGGGATGTCTCTTTCCCATTATGGACCTATATCTAAGTTGCAGACTCAATTCCCTATCTCGTTCTTTGCCAATGGAGCCCCTGACTTCTCTCAACAATCATAGGCTCATCACAATCCACATGGTCATCATAACCAAGCTGGAATACCAAACCTCGTCGGTCAGCCACCTGTTGCTAAGAGTGTTGAGAGTGAAAAGATAGTTCAACTCACAAACAAGGTGGAGACCTTAAAGAAAACTTTGTCTCAAGTCACAAATGATATGGCTCAGCTTAAACTGAACCCCTCTCAGAACCAAGGTAATTATGCTAATCAGGGTAATTATCATAATAACAACAATCACAGCTAGAGGAATTATCAAGGCCAAAACTCCCCTAACCAAGGCTATCAAAATCAAAATAGAGGGTACAACCAGAGGCCAAATAACAACAGACAATGGAATATAGGGCCAAATAACGGTGGGGTTCCTCACAATTATCAAGCTAATGAGAACATGCCACATGTTGCGAATGTGGTTGACCTCAATTTTATGACTAACTGGTGCAAGTTGCATGATACTGCAACTCATTCTGAGGTAAATTGCCCTGAAATGGAGAAGGTCGTAAAGATGGCACAGGAAGATGCCCAAACATTCCAAGGGAATTCAAATAAAGGAGGTGACTCAATGGATACATCTATGACTTATGACCTCTTTGAAGAAGAACCTTTAGTCCCAATGCAGAATGAGAATGAACTAGAGGAAGATTTGTATGATGCCCAATCCTTTTAGACAAAGGGAGGACACTTTTTAAGAAATCAAAATAAGGGTCTGTTCACTACATCAGCACCACCTAACCATATGGTGCCTCCAAATCAGGGTGCTGACAACAACCCTCCTCCACCAAAGGGTCCACCTGACTCCCATAACAAAGGTAATTCATCTGGTATTTTCAAATGTAATGCAAGCTATAACATAGAATTTTATATTGTTTTTGAGATGCAGAAACAAAAAACCTCTTTATCATACTTTGACATCCTAAAGTGGTGCCCTGCCCAATGAGAGATAGTGCTGAAAGCTTTGGAAGAAGCTGACAAAACAAAAGGGAAAACCAAGGTGGCACTTGCTGCAGACATGAACACAGCTTTTTTCAGAAGCAAGGTAGGTACCCCACCATTTCTTTTAAGTTTAAGAATCTATGGGAAGAATCTACATAATTGTCTGCTAGATTCAGGGGCTTCTGGCAATGTGATGCCATTTTCTATATGCAAGAAATTGGGATTGAACCTTGTCCAAATAAACAAGGTCATCCAACTTGATAAAACAGAGGTTAATGTAATTGGAGAATTAAGAAATATACATGTGCAAGTAGGGTCTAACCCTAGGATTTTAACCAATATGGACATTCAAGTAGCAAACAATCCTGAGACTTATGGTATGCTGTTGAGCAGAGATTTAATGAAAAGTATAAGGGGATACCTCTCCCTCGACTTTTCACACATGTGGCTACCATGGAGGGGAATGCCTACCCAGATTAGGACTCAAAGTGAACCTCATCTTAAACATATCATCACTGAATATGACTGTCCCAATGAGGTAGCTTATTTTGAAACCGAGATAGGGGTTTATAAAAGAGAGGAAATTTTGACCTTTTCGGTTGTTGATTCTAAAAATTTGTCAATGCAAAAATTCCCTAATCCCATGATTAATGTAAACCAACAGGTATTGATCAGGAAGCTACAACAGGATCAGCTAGTCTTAGGGAAAGATATCAATTTGCGGAGCCTTCTACTCCCTAATTGGTGCAGGGTACACTACCAAAATCATTCAGAACTGGCCTACCAACCCTGCATCAGTGTTTTAAACCATGTTTCCCAAACTAAGGAAACTAGCCCAAGTCACCTTAAGACCATTTTAGACCACTTCTCATTCGAAGCCAAAAATACAATAATGTTAACTAGGGATAATATGCCTTGAAAGGAAGTCCCTCCTCAAACTGAATCTACCCCAATCATAATACTAGACCAACATAGTTATGATGAACAACCCCAAGGTTTGTTTGATACCTCTACACTCACAAGTATACCAAAACCCAAGGGATTAATCAAAGATACAAGTGACCGTTGGAAATATATCCTAGTATTACATGATATATCTGAGCGGAAATTGGATATTACACCTGATGGACCTATTGAACACCCATCCCCAATATTTAACGCAAAAGACCAGGTGGCCCCACCTATGGTTCATCTTATCCAAACACCCACAACAACCTCAAAGGGATCAAACCCAGCTCATGATCAGCTATGGATCCTCATGTTTGATGGATCCAAATCCAAAACAGGGTGTGGTGTTGGAATTGAGTTAACCAGACCGAAAGGGAAAAATTTCTTTGCTTCTTACAGGTTGCAGTTTGGATGCACTAACAATATGGCAGAGTATGAAGCATTAGCTCGGGGACTAATGTTGGCACATTAGAAGAAAGTTACTGCCTTAATGGTTAAACAAGATTCAGAAGTGATTATCAAGCAAGTATGCAGCCAATACACATGTCACAATAAAAGGTGGCAACTTATAGAAATCGGGTATGGAACCTGATTGAAGACTTTGATGCTTTTGAGATTAGTTTAATCCCTAGAGAGGAGAATCAAATAGCTGATTCATTATTTGTTGCTGCAAGTACCCTGGAACCCATGCAAGGCTCCAAGCTTAAGAGATTCTCAGTAGAATTGGTATCCACCCCGGTTGTTCCCGATAATGTCAAGAACTTTCAAGTCTTCGACGATGATCAACATATCCTTGCTTTTATAGCAAGCTCAGATGTTTTTGAAGGATAGATCATCAATTTGTTCGATAGGGATCAAGGAGACTAGAACCCCGAAGACTGCAATACAAAAGGGGTCCTCAATTTAAAAAGTAATAGCATTCCCAAGGGAATGGTGGCCTCAGAAAGAATTTTTGATTCAGACCCAAGGGCTCGGGAAAAGGTATCAACCGAAGATAAATGAGGTGAATATGAAATTGTTAACCTAGCTGATTCTGGCCCTGAAAGAAATGTTTACATAGGGAAACCCTGCCCTAGAGCAATTAGAAAAGATATACTGAGGGCATTAAAGAAAGATGTTGCAATAGTTTGGGGGTATGAAGATCTAAAAACATTTGATGCTTCTGTGATAACTCATACTATTCCTTTGAAGCTTGAAGCTAAACCATTTCAGCAGAAACAACGTCCCATCAACCACTGATCTTTAAGGAAGTTCAAAAATTTCTTTCCACAAGAATAATCTTCCCTGTACGACATTCAACATGGGTGGCTAACTTGGTTCCACTTCGTAAGAAGAATGGAGAGATCAAGCTATGTGTAGATTTTAGGAATTTAAATAGAGCTTCAGAAAAAGACAACTACCCACTCCCCACTCTGGACGAGGTCTTGCAAACTGTCAATGGGTCTCAAATGATGTCATTCCTGGATGGCTATTCCGGGTACAATCAGGTGATCGTTAATTATGAAGATAGAATGAAGACAGCCTTCACTACCAAGTGGGGAACATTTGCTTATAGAAGGATGCCATTTGGTTTGATAAACGTTGGAGCAACCTTTCAGCGTGCCATGGATGTAGCGTTCAAAGATTTGATTGGTAAGTGCATCATCGTTTACATGGATGACTTGATAGTATTCTCTAAAGATAGACTAAACCATGTTGCAGACTTGGCTAAAGTTCTTGAAATATGTATCCAATATGGTGTTTCTCTTAATCCTAAAAAGTGTGTGTTTGGCATTTCTGGAGGGAAACTTTTGGGACACATAATCTCGGAAAGAGGGATATCGATAGATCCAGACTGAGTTGAGTCTATTTTAAAGTTAACCATGCCAGGAAGTAAGAAGGAGATGAGATCTTTCTTTGGAAAGATCAACTTTGTGAGAAATTTTATCACAGGTTTTGTAGAAATTGTTAAGCCATTGAATGAAATGATGAAGAAAGATGCTAAAATAGAATGGAGTAACGAGGCAAAGGCTTCTTTTTCTCAAGTCAAGAAATCCATTTTGGAAGCGCCAATCCTCACTAGCCCTGACTACTTGAAGTCATTTTATGTTTATTCTTTTTCCTCTGAACACTCATGTGCAATTGTCCTGACACAACGAAGAGAGGAGGGAGATGAGAGGCCAATTGCCTTCATGAGCTCTTCGTTCAAGAATGTTGAATTCAAGTACCCACCTCTTGAGAAACAAGCTTTTGCACTAGTTAGAGCTGTCAAGAAGTTTAGACACTATATCCTTCGAAGTCAGATCATTGTTGTAGTTCTTGATGTTGCTGTGAAGTCTCTACTTATGCAGAGAAAATTGGGAGAACAAAGGGGGAAATGGATGGCTATTCTACAAGAATTCGATTTGGAGATTCGCCCTATGAAACTTGTCTGAGGTCAAGGCCTATCTAAATCAATGGCAGATTCTAGTGAGAACATTATTTGTCAGCAATACACAATACAGTCCTTTTCCAATGACCCTTGGTATGCCGATATTATCTATTTCACGCTCAATAATCGATGCCCAGAGGGAATTAATACAACTCAGAGGAGAGAATTGAGAATGAAAATCTCCCATTATATGCTCAAAGGAGGACTGTTATATAGAAATAAATTTGAGGGATTTTACCTACGACATGCCTTGATCAACAAGAAGCTAGGCATGCAATTGTTGAATTTCATGGGAAACATGGCACAGGTCATGGTTCTGCAGATTCGTTAGCACATCATATCCTCAGATATGGTTATTATTGGCCATGTGTGTTCAAGGATGCCCACCAACATGTAAAAACATGTCACATATGTTAGACTTTTGCATCAAGGGAGCACCACTCAGCCATGCCATTGCGGCCTATTTATGAGGTAAGGTCATTTGCCTAATGGGCACTAGATTTTGTTGGGGTAATTAATTGTAATTCTTCTGCAGGACACAAATTCATTTTGACTGCCACAGATTACTACACGAGATGGACATAAGCTATACCTTGCAAGAATAGCACAACGGAAGTAGTAATCAAGTTCCTCACTGAATGTATCACAACCAGGTTTGGAGTACCTTTTGCACTAGTATGTGACAATGGCCCTGCCTTTTCTTCTGCCGAGTTCATTTCATGGGCTTATGATCATAAGATTGTTTTAAAGTATTCTTCAAACTATTATCTGCAAGGAAATGGGGTTGCAGAATCAACTAATAAGAATCTCCTAGGAGTAATCAAAAAACTGTTAGAGAACAACCCTAGAGACTAGCATACCCAATTAAGATTTGCTTTGTGGGAAAATAGGACTAGGATGAAGGCTGCATTAAAGACTTCACTATTTAAGCTAGTATATGGCCAAGATCCCATGTTCCCCATTCACTTGTAAATACCTGTCCTAAAATTTATGCAAAAATTTTACTCTAGTAATGATAGGATTGAAGTAAGGTTAGCTGGCTTATTGAAATTAGAAGAGCAAAGAGATTCTACTTTGCAACAATTCTTTAAGCACCAGGCTGTTGTCAAACGTTGGTTTGACAAAAGAGCCAAAATCAAGGCTTTCAGAATATTAGACTTTGTGCTGTTGTGGGATAAGGCTAATGAAAAGAAAGGCGATCACCAGAAATTTGATAAACTTTGGTTAGGTCCCTATCAAATTGTTGAAATCCTAGGAGAAAATACTTTCTGGCTAAGCAGTTTAATAGGAGAACATGTTCCATTTCCTGTCAATGGACAATTTCTCAAACAATACTTTGGGCCGTGAAAGATTTGGTATTTTGCTATTTTGTTTGTAAATAGTTTTATTGTTTTCCTTGTTTTCCTTTTCTTTTGTTCTTTTGCTTGTTGTTCCTTTATTTTCTTTATGGGGACCTTCATTTTATGCAGTTGTAAGGGGGTTGTTATCTGAAGTATACTTTGGTTATTGGGAGAGAGGTTGGTTTAGATATTTTTAGGTTTCTGATTGCATGATTTTTGTCCTAAATTCATTGTTTTATGTCCATTCAATAAGAGTTGTGGAAAGTCTTGAAAACAAGGTGCAAAGTAAGCAATCTTCATTAACTATGACTGAATCTATCACAAATCATCAAAAACATCTCCTTTTGTAATGGTATATTTGTCTTAGGTCAATGGTGTTGTAAGATTTGAGTGAAAAATCTGATTCCCCAGATGTTGTTATGAGGTATGTGGTAGTTTTCAACCCAGTACAAATGTGGAACATCTGACATATTGAGAAAGAATTGAATGAAATATCTGAAACTCCAAGAGAAAAGAAAAAAAAAGAGAGAACTATCTAAGAAAAGAAAATTCAATATGAATGGGTGATTCCAGTATCTCTACCGGGGCTATGGACACCTGACTGGCAGTAGAGCAATGTTGTGAGAAAACTAGAGGTATCTTTGTCAGGGCTATGGACACCTAACTGGCAGTAGAGCAATATGAATGGGTGATTCCACCTAATAGAATATCTAACATATTGAGAAAGAATTGAATGAAATATCTAAAACTCCAAGAGAAAAGAAAAAAAAGAGAGAACTATCTCTGACAGATGTCAAACATCTGACATATTAAGAAAGAATTGAATGAAATATCTGAAACTCCAAGAGAAAAGAAAAAAAAGAGAGAACTATCTAAGAAAAGAAAACTCAATATGAATGGGTGATTCCAGTATCTCTACCAGGGCTATGGACGCCTGACTGGCAATAGAGCAATGCTGTGGGAAAACTAGAGGTATCTCCGTCGGGGCTATGGATGTCTGACTAGTAGCAGAGCAATGCCCAGGATATCATTGCACAACAGCTAAAGGGAATCAACTCATGTAGTTCAAATCTTGCACATTATTGTTCAAAAGATGAGGAAAACTTTGTAAAAGAGTGATGCACCATCAAGCACACACATAGTTTCAGGGGTAGCCAGTGTTGATTTACAATTGAGATTCTAGCTCAGCCTTGTTTGTTAAAACTGACCTAACTGGAGTTGTAATGTCCATAAACTGGAGTTCTAGGTAGCTGAATCCTTCGGTTTCTTGAAAATGGTTAAACCATTTTTCCCACCCGAGTCACCAATTGTTATGCCTTGCATAACCACCCCATTTTAAACTTGTTTAAAATAGGTCCCCCTTGTTCTGTTATGTTTCCTTTGGCCGTTTATTTTATGCCTTGGGCATTTTCGGTTTTGTTATGGCAGACGCGGAACCGGGGCTGAAACCGAACTCTGGAACTTTTCTAAGTTCCAGGTTCCGATTCTGATCCGGTTCCAGTTCCTCCAGGTTTCCTTTGTTTTTGTTTGTTTGTCCTTGATTCTGGTGGATGTGGAACTCAAACCGAAACCAAACTCTAGAAATTTTCTGAAGTTCCAGGTTTCGGTTCCGCCAGTCTTGTTTGTTTGTTTTGCCTTTGTTCTTTGTTTTGGGTCATGGGGTGTTTTCTTCCCTTCTTTTTCTTATTTCTCATCTTTTTCCTTGTTGTCTCTTTGTATGTTATTGGAGGCAAGGTCAGGATGGAATCCGAACCTAAAACTTTGAAAAGTTTCAGTGTTGGATTTGGTTTCGTTCCCACCCCCATTGTGGTTCGCTCGGGATTGGTTTTTGCTCTGATCCCACTTGTATTTGTTTCCATGTTTGTTCCTTGTGTTTGGTCTCTTTTGCGGGGCCAGGTTCGAAATGGATTTGGGATATGGAGTTGTTACCAATTTCACTTTCCTCATCTGGTTCCGACTCTACCCCCACCTTGCTACAGTCCCGATTACTTTGCTTTTTGTAAACGCGGAGCCGGAAGGTGGGTTGAACTTGGAAATGTTGGTTGTTTCCATGTTTTGTTCCTGTTCCGACCCCGATCCCGGTTCCGGTTTCATTTTGACTCCGCCCCCGCCGATATTAAAGGAAAGTATGTTTCTGGTTCAAATTTGGTTTCGCCTCCGCCAAGGTTGAGTTTCTTTTTGCTAAGTATAATTAAATGAAGGATATATGAAAGGTGGGATGAATGATGATATTTTTTATACTTTAGAGGACTAATAAAGGCATTGTTTTGTAGGATTAAAGCATGTCAACAACATCTGATGTTGTTTCTCAAGGAAGTTTGTTGGAAGACATGCCTCAATCTTGCTGGCATGAAACTCTTGAAAGAGTAAAGTCGGTGAGACCCTCTGGAAGTCTTGCCAACTAGCAGTTGTGTTCTATTCATTTGAAATACTTAGGTTGTTGAGACATTGTTTGTCTTGTCGATGAGTCTGTTGTGGACTTCGGTGAGAGGTCTCGCCGATCTTGCCGATAGTGACAGTCTAGGCGATGGTCTTGGATATCAGTATGACTCTTGCAGCTCGTTATGACCTCTTGTCAATAGTTGTAAGTTATGTCGATAGCGTTAGTGGAGCATTGTAGCATTGGGGAGACACGGCTAGTGTCTTGCCAACATGCGATTCTGCCTGAACGACTTTTGATTGTCTGAAGATCCTACATAGTATGTGTTCAACCAATCAGAGGAAGTTGAAGGCGAACCGT
The DNA here is from genome assembly GCA_007258455.2 of Sequoia sempervirens. Taxonomy (NCBI): domain Eukaryota; kingdom Viridiplantae; phylum Streptophyta; class Pinopsida; order Cupressales; family Cupressaceae; genus Sequoia; species Sequoia sempervirens. The sequence continues at coordinate 33,883 of VDFB02105896.1, forward strand.
TGGCAGGTGCACTGTTGTGACCGTTCCTGTGAGGAAGATCAACAGACTGTGAGCGATATGGATATACTTTGTAATCGAAGACGATGATCGGTTCGGTGAACAGTGGTGTGTGGTCGGTGTGTGATCAATGTGTATGAATTTAATTCAAAGAGCATTGTAACTGGAATGTTTTGTACAAGGTTCATCATTGAATCTGTTGTTGTAAATCAACTTGCAGAAAGATATAGAATGAGAGGAAAGCGTAAAGGATGAAAAGCCGCAAGTCTTAATGATAGATGGGATGTCTGCTGGTGAAAGTGAATCAACATTAATGACAGTGCTTTAGAGCATTCAAAGCAGCTTTGCGGGAGCAGTTTTTGAGGTCGAGGATGAAATGCGTGAGGTCTTAATGACAAACATGAGGGTTGCGAGTTAATGATGGTGGTTGTAAAATATTTGGAAACTATGCCTAAGAGTGATATTTTGTTGACATGAACATAATGCACGGATTTAATGCATCATTGAATTTGTTCAAACCCATTTTCTATAACCGACTTATTTTGTAAACCCTAAAACGAGGCCGACTCATTTTTGGCACATTTGGTATATATGGTGTTTTCGCCTCTTTGTAAAAGGGAGATAAATAGATAGAGAAAAATAGATAAAGAAGAAAGGATTTTTCTTTTCATCTTTTTTTTTTCTTTTGGTTAATTATTAGACAAGTTAGGGTTAAGGAAGGTTAGCAAGCTAGGGTTTTGCAAGAAGTTAGGCATTTTTTTAGTCTAGTAGGAAGGGGAGGTAATGTATCTTCCAGATTTTCTTAGTATAGATGGAGATAATTTGAAGACATGGGTTTTTTGTACACTGGTGATCTTGCCATATTTGTAAATGTTGTTTATCTGTTTCACCAACAGTAGAAGCAGCCATATTTAAATCTACTTCATATTGTGCTCTAGAATGGTATTTATCTTGGGTTAATTATTTGATTCGAAAAGCTTTCAAGGAATGAATTTTTATCTTATGTTTTGTTTAAATGATGATTTGCAATCTACTGTTGAAGTTTTCACTGTGAATGCATGAAAACTGTGTATTAATTACAAGTTAATTTTATTCTACAGTTTAGTTTAAGAATTCCTTGGAAGGTAATAAGTCTGATTAGTTGGATGAATCAACATTCTCTTCAGTTTAAAAACTTTAATCTATCTTTTTCTATTTCTTTAAAACCACCGGTTAAAGTAGGCTTAAATATATGTTTGATCTTATAACAATCCAGAAGCTCAAAACCAGTAGGTCCCTTGAACATTACAGCCATATTGACCAATTCATGAAACAGCAACGTTGTGAACCAACATCAAAGACCTTGGGAGGTGATCAGTTTGATTGTTGATTGTCTTTTTTAGGAGAGGTGAGATATTTCACTTTTATCTTACCTACATGTTGTGGGTCAACTTGGCACCATCAACAGTACCCTTCCTAAACCTATAACAAGTAACACTTGTGCTCGTTTAAAACAATTAGCCACCAAGTACATAATTCTTATCGATGTGTTATATAGACAATCCTTTGATGAAATTTTAATTAGATTCCTTAAGGATTTTGAAATTAATATGGCACTCGAACAAGCTCATGTAGGAAGTTGTGGCAGTCATTCTAGTGCAAAGACCCTCGCACAAAATCTCCTTCATATAGGCTACTACTAGAAAAATATGGAAAAAGACTATTATGTGTATGTTAAGCAATGTCATAAATGTCAAGAACATAGTAATTTATTTCACACTCCTGCTTCTGAGCTCCGTGCGCAAATCCCTATTTGGTCGTTCTTTGTATGGGGGCTGGATATAATTAGAAAAAATATTCTGACCATCTTCCATTGGACATATGTTTATCATCACTGCTATTGATTATTTCACGAAATGGGTAGAGACTATTCCTCTTCGATCTACGACCACTGAGGTAATATGTTGATTTATTCTTGAGCACATAATTGCTCATTTTGGGCTCCCTTCTATATTAGTCTCTGATAATGGAACACCATTTAAGAATAATGATGTGAAGAAGTTCTTGGAGACTTTCCATAGTCAACACCATTTTTCGACACCTTACTAGGTATGTTTTGACATGCATCCTTTGACTTTCCTTCTCTAATGGATTGTGCTCTACCTTTTGATCACCAAAACCAACTTTCCATTTCTTTGTGATGTCACCATTTGCATAAGCAATGTCTCTTGAAATGTATTCATTGTATTGATTTCCCTATTCACTTATTCATTATTCTTGATGATTCTTTTCTCTTCATTCAAACAGTTTTCTTTTAATCATTTGACTTGTGATTCCCTAAGATTGTCCCTCTATCTTCCTTGTGGAATTCAAAGCTAGATAACTGTCATTTTCATTATCTTTATCTTTCTAGATTATAAGTAATTAAAGCTTCTACCTCCCTCTTTAAACTCATGGGACTGCCATAGTTTCCAAATGATTGTCCTACTTTCTTATTGACTTGACTTGTCTTAGCTTAAGACGAAACTCGTAAGTCTTTCCTTCTAAACTGTTCAGACTACCATTTCTTTAAATGATTGTCCTCTTCATTGGAAAGGACTGCTTTCTTCATTCAAATGGTTATCTTTTAATCATTTGACTTGTGATTCCCTAAGACTATCCATCTATCTTCCTTGTGGAATTCAAAGCTAGATACATTACCATTTTCATGATCTTTATCTTTCTAGATTACAAGTAAAGCTTCTAACTCGCTCTTTAAACTCATGGGACTGCCATGGTTTCCAAATGACTGTCCTACTTTCTTCTTGACTTGACTTGTCTTAGCTTAAGACAGAACTCTTAGGTCTATCCTTCTAAATTGTTAAAGACTGTCATTTCATTAAATGACTGTCCTCTTCATTAGAAAGGACCGCTTTCTTCATTAAGACTATCTTTTATCCTATTTAAAGACTTCCCTTCTCATTAATGACTATCCTCTCCATATTGAAATCTGTTGTCAGTATTTATCTTGAAAGTCTATCATTCTCATGCAAATTGTTGTCAGCTTTATTGAAGTCACTACCCTATCATTTCTTGGTGACTACCTCTGCAAAATATATCTCCCTCAATGATTGCTTCATTTATAAAGAAACATAGTGCAATGATTGGTATGTTGAAGAGACATCGTGAGAGGCAATGGCTCCTCTTAATAAATGGGTATTTAGGATGCAAAATATCACTACATCAGAGGACATCAGTTAGTCCAACAACCTTGAATACCCCCCTTTTCACTCACTGGTCCTTTGCAAACTAAAAATTCACCTCACATCTAGTCACTAGCGCTTGCACCTCAATGAGGTGCAATGGTTACGCCAATAGCAGGATATACTCTGGCAATATATTGAAGGGTAGGGGAAAAAATCACAAGAAAATGTAAATTGCTTTTCTTAAGACTAACTATTTGTAGCAAAATTCAATTGATGATGGGATGCGAGGAGATTTGAATTGTAGGTTGAACTGAAGAACATTTCATCAAACAATTGGAATGAGGACTAATTTCTGAGTATATATACTGATTTTCTGAATGTTGACAAGATATATTATGTTGTACTCAACAAGGATGTTTAAGGGCATGCTAATAACTGTTATATGGCATCAACAAGAGTGCAAATACTAATTGTGATAACAAGGATTACATGCATTATAAATATATTCCCTTGCAAACAAGATTATCATTTGTAACACAGTCGCATAAATATGAGAACGGTACTATTACTACATTTTGAATGCATGCAATGGCTGTCCATACATATGAGACTGCCCAGAAAACACATTTTAGACTTGTCCTATTCCAAGAAATGAATCAAAGGTTATATTGAATGTGTAGCAGCAGATACAACACTGAGTTTTGAGACTGAACGAGATATATAGCACAGTACAAAAGCAACTCCTAGCCAAAACTCTCTAAAAAAAGGGAAAGAAATTACAAATCTAGAGCTCTAATACCATAAGAATTGTTGATCAACCTTGCAAGAGCCAAGGATCACCTATAACTAAAACAACCTTCCACACAAGAGAGATGTAATGAAAAAGCTATGAAGCCAAATAATTAAATAGACACAAAAATAAAATTGATACAATATGCAATGAATAAAACCTTGTTATAAAAACAACAAGCATGAAATCCTAGGACAGTAAAAACATAAGAAATGTCTTAATCTTATGATATGAATCATAAGACACAAAACATACATGACCCAAATAAATATAAGTATGAAGTGTGAACAAAACCTAATTTGAAACTAATTAGATAATATGTCATGTTAATCAATGGATCCCACTCACTCATCATTATTTTACTCACAATACTGTATTACACGTTCTATCCTAAATAAAATAGATATAATTAATCAAGTTATTTATTTAAATTATAATTATAATTAGAATTAGTCACTCCACTTCTTAATTAGTTAGTTGATGAAAAATTTATGTTCTTTTAAAAACAAATCACAAATTTGAATTCTATGTATCTCTCCTTTCTACTATTTTAAAATAATTTACAACTTCCTAGTGAAACTATTTACAAATTTCCTTACACAATTTACCATGTTTCTTAATGTTGCAAATTCTTATGGTAACTAAACCTTCAACACAGATACCAAAGACTGAGTGGAACTTGTTCATGGAGCTCAACTTTTCAAAGTTTGAATCGGACTTGCACATGAATTGAACAGTACCAAATGGTACTTTACTTTGAAACAGAACGCTATAATGCTTCCCCACTGGAGCATTAGACTACTTCCAAAATATTTTTAATTAAAAGCAAAAACACTAAGCAAACATTGAAGTTTGATCTAAATATCTGCAGTAAATAAATTTTGGTTTAACCTTCAAATTCCACAACTCATTTAAGGACTGACCTTTTAACACTAAACACAGATTTGACTATTTGGAATAGCTTGTTCTATTGTCTCTTATTTGGATTTTCACAGTACATGAAATTGAATTGAAAAGTTGGAGAATGACTCTGTATGTAAGATTTTCAGAGTGCATGAAGTTGAACTGAAAAGTTTTAGAAAGACTCTGTAAGAACACCCTCAATGATCCATTTGCAACAACTGGATAAGATTGCAGGAATAGCTCATTTAAAAGGGGTTAGAATGTTTGATGACCAATAGCAAAACATTAAATTGTTTTAGGATTGTAGATTTGCATTTAACTAACAGGATGACCATCAAAGTAAAATTTAAGAGGCCAAAAGAAAAAACCAAAATTCTTCTGTATCCATAGATCAGTGACTCTATGGTTGAAAGGCCAAGCTTCTCATAAACATATGCTTATGACCTTTGTATCTTTCATCAGACTTTGGAAGCCAAATCCAAGTGGACTTTTTGACATTATAAACAACTACTTCTACACTTTCATGGGCTCTGAAACATTAACAATCTCCAACTCCAACACACTCAAACCATATTGAACAAGAAGTCTTGAAGAAATCCATAAGAAACACCTCTGGCATTCTAGCACTCTCCTTCCATGTTGATATTGTTGTTGTTGTTGTTCTCATTGTTGTTTTTGTGGAAGTAGCTGAGGAAGTGAGTTTCCCATCCATCTGAATTTCAGATATGATGATATGCCTTACAGTGTACTCTTTCTCAATGCCTTCCACCAGAAAGACCTTGGATCCACAGGCCACCAACGTAGGCCTCACACCGTTCACAACATTACCATGCATAGGCATTGCCACTATATTCCAAAACCCATGTTGGATATCAAAAACCATGACCCCACGGGGCTTCACTGTAAGACAAAACATAAAACCATTACTGAAAATTATGTCTTGATTCTTAATGCGAAACTCGTCATTCTTAATGCAAAACTCGTCAGGGAGGGTCCCTGCAATCCTCCATGACTTTTTATAGGACTCATATACCTCTACAACACATGAATTAAGAGATTAAGAGAATAAAATACATAGAGCAATGCAGAATTAAGAGAAAAAGAAAAATTAGGGACTTCCACTAACAGCAGACCTCGGGCAGAGCTACTGCAATTTATGCCATACTTGGCCTCCGGTAGAAAAGACAGAGACAGGTTCTGCCATGTATTGGTGGCAAAGGAATACATGAGGCAGGGGATTTCTGGTTTGGGTGTACACATAAGCAGCCATTGTTGAGGCCTACGTGCATCATTCCACAGGTTCATAAAGGGCGGGCTATACAACATGCTGCTCCATTTCTTGGAGACTGTGTAGAAACGAACAAGGCTTTGCAGGGGCAGATGGGCAAGCAGAATCAATGTTAAATCCTCTGGAAGCTCTCCCCACACTGATGAATCTAATGAGGGCCCTGAACTGGAGCCCTGGAATTCCAGTTTCAGGTCCATTTTCACGGAAACCTTGTTCTGAAATTCAATCTTCATGTTTCTTTCTAGCCCTGGTCCTGATCTGACTACAATACAACTCTGCAACTCCATATCTAGCTATAGATGAAATAGAAAATGAAATCCAATTGTAATTAAAAAAGTTGTTAAGTGCCTGGCCCAAACCCAATTCAGTCCTTTGGCGTTGATAGCCCTCTGTCCGCCTTCAGAATGGCATTCCATGGCGTGCCTTTATACCCTTCTTATAAAAATCCAGATCCAAGGCTAACCAAGCAAAAAGGCTATCCACCACTTTGTGTGCCCTTCGCCATAGCCACTATACAGACATTACGAAAAACTCTGCCAATAAATTTGTCAAAATTTTGGGAAAAACTGGGCAATTGCTTCTTTAATGATTCCCCATCCTTTATGCTTGATGGGCACCATAACCGATTCACGAGCTCAAATGAGTGTCCATAAACTGTTCAAAATCTCTCATTTGATGCAGGCAAGGAGAATCAAGGCAATTGTTGTGGACTCTGGACTTACTCGTGCTAATCTGCTCGCCCTTCCAACTCATCTCACACGGGTCGACCATATTTCCACATGAATTTCTCTGCATTCCTCTCTACGCGTTTTTATGGTCTCTCTTCCCTCTCTCCATTTTCTACTGTCGACCTCTGTTACTCACGTTCTAATGAAAGCATTTACTGGACAAAGGACTTACAAGTTAATAAGATGAACTTACTAAGCCATTAAACAATCAAATTGATAAGCATTCCACCTGAAAACATTCCCACAAATAACCTTCAATCAAAAACAGATTATAAAAGCTTTGCAGCAATCTAGAGTTGCAGATAGTTCTACAGCTTGAGGTCAAAAACAACTGAAGCCAGTTCCTGAAGCTCAGTGAAAAACATAGTTCAATTCTGCCAGTGACAGAACACTTCAGAAGAATAATGGTAGAAAACGATGTCTCTTCAATTCCTTGTCGATCGGGTATTCCTATTTGACTTTACTTCTCATTCCTTGGCATAAAATTAAAAAATATTTTGTGGGGTGCATGGGGAAGCAATGGATAGAATCCACGCTTGCGAAGAGCAATCAAATAAAGTCTTAAATAAGGAAACGAATGCACAGCTGAGTTGGGTGAGGATAGCAGTCAAGGATTTTTGAAGAAACAAACTATCCATGGTATGTTGCACATCAATGGCAAGTGTTAGGATATTGTTGATATTAAATTTTATATCATGTTGGTGTGTCCTGGAAGGCATCAGGGAAGCAGAAAGGTAGTAAATTTGCAATGAAGATAGTCGATAGTCGAGTTGAAGCAATACAACTTCACTCTTTTGAAGTTATCCCACATAATGTTTCTCATTTTCATGTGATTTTCATTCTCCTATTTGCTTGCTTGCTTGTATTCCCTTCATTTACTCTGGTTTCTCAGGAACTCAAGAGGGCATTGGACAATTGTCTAGGTGGGTACAACCATGGTATTTGTTCACAATAGCAAATAGGAATTGAATTCAATAGCGAATGAAATTCAAAACAAATGTGAACCGTACAGTATTATTCTTGTGAAGAAGACTCACATATTGGCAGTAGAAGTAGAAGGATTAAGAAAACTGATATGCAATGAATATAGGGGTGAATGTCAGCACGTTAAGATTGCTAAATGAATGTATGAAGTAAATGCCAGTCATTAATCTGTATAAAGCATCAATTTGCAGCCTTAGAGTGTTTTTTCAATAGCATAAGACGGGGACATCACATAGGGAAAATAAAATTTTGAGTCACAAATCTTGCATTGGAAACATTAGGTCAATTATAAATTATTAGCCCACTGTTTGTTATAGGCAATAAGGTGCCTAGGAAATACCAGATTCTTGATAAACAGATGTCGGAACATAATCAACCATGTCCAATATTTTGCCGCAAAGATTGTTAATGGCCACTTAGTATGACTTATGACCAAAAATATAGCTTTATGGATCATTGTGCATGGAATACAAAACAACAGTCTTCATTTTTGTTGTAAGACATGTACAAGCCAGGATTCAGACCTGGAACCTCCCCTGACCATTATGAGTGCTCTGCCACTAAGCTACTGACCCCTCACATGTTTGTCCTATATATGGGACCATGGGTTGCACTTTTAACAACTTCAGCCATATCATATACGTAATAAGTGGGAGCAATTTGTTAAACGGAATCAGCTAAACAAAGCAGAGCCCCAGGTTCACGTTCTTGTGAGAGATAATAATGTGTTAAAAATAGGTTATATATTTGTAGACACGTGAAATTAACATCATGCATATTTAATTAAATCATATTCGCCTGATCAATTAAATAAATCAACTTTAATTGATTAATCTCCACAACTCATCCAAATTAGCATTTTTCATCTAGATCATCATCCTACATCTTCATATCATTTTCATCATTTATCTTATCAAGGATTGGAAAAGGGTTTCTTTCCACAAAAGCACCAATCCACTATGGAATAAGCATTCAATGTGTATTTCATGTTTTCAATTAGTTTACTTTGCTATTTTGTTTACAATGTTAGACATGTTGAATTATTTCATAAGGACACCACTTTATTTGCTTACTATGAACTAACATCATGTTGATATTTGAGATAAAGTTTAGCTTGCAGATTTATGGTCTTCGTTTTTTTACCCATATCGATTAATGTGTTATTATTGTCCATTGTTGTCCATTGTTGTCCATTTTAAATCACTATCTTTCTCTTGCAAAAGCATCGACCTCACTTATTAAGCATTTAAGACCTGTCACAAGTTGATACCTTTTTTTTTTTGGATTCACCAAATCTTACATTGGGTTTGTCAAAACTTTATTTTTGGATTGGCTATTTTGAAAGCGTTGGTGTGCAACATATCTTCATTGTTCGACATTACTCATTTATAGTTTTTTGCAGGAATCTTCATTATTTGGTGTCACTCATTTATGGTTTTTTGCAGGCATCTTCATTGTTTAGTGACAGTGACAACCAAATTTGAATTTAGAAAGAAAATCTAGATCTCAATGAACACATTTTTTTTTTGGACCATAAAAGAAAAATTTGAATATTTTGCAAAGGTTACGTGCACAAAGGAATGAAAGTATTTAGTGGTACAAATGATCCGCCAATTAAAATAGATTTGACCAAAACTCTTGCATAAAATGAAAGGGAAATTCAAGGATTCATGAGTTTTTAATATGATGGAGTAGCAAGGCGAAAGATCCAAGAGCATAACAAGCAGATTTAAGTTCAAAAAGTGGGCATTGAACTTAGCATTTTTAAATGCTTATTGCAATAACTTGGAGCATCCATTTCCTACTTTCATTTTCTGTTTTAGGACAACTCACTTCAATTTGGCTTTAAAATCAATCACTGATTTGATCTTTTCAAAGTTGGGTTAAAACTGAACATTAGAAACTCACTAAGCTTTTTGATTTGGTCTAAAATTTGACAAACAAACTTTACACTTCGTCTTGTGCTTTAAAGAGAACCCAATTTTTCCTTTGGGAATTAAAATGAACATGTGCATTTGGTGTTCTGTAATCTTTTTCACAAAGTAATATCATTTAAAAAAGTGTATGCACTTCTCTCGCGTTTCACAGCAATCTTGAGAATCAAAAGTCTTTTTGATGACATTAAGTTGCATAAAAGATTGTTTCCACATTTCGATTTGGGATTAAAATTAAACAACAAACTTTGCGAGTGTGAGTGGAACCTATTGCATGTGTTCTCCCTTTGTTTCTAAACAAAGGTTGATCAAACTATGAATATGTTTACTCACTTTTGTTTATCTTAGAGGGCCTACCTTGGGGAAAAAGTAATCATCCAAGGGAACGACCCAACTGGTAACACTCTAAAGCCAAGAGTATTTCTAGCTGGGATATAAAAGTGGGTGTTGGAACAAAGGCCAGTATCAAGTGGTTGGCTCTGACGAGAAGGGAAGCAATCGTCTCTCACCTCGATGGGTCAACTCCTACGAATAGAAAGCCTGAATTAAAACCCTTGTTGTAGAAAGGACAAAATCTCTATCTATTTATTGGTGCAAAAATGGTTGTTCTGAAGTTGCCCCACACTTTTACGGTTTTTAGTAGAAATGGAAATTATGCCACAGGAGTTTCATGGGTATTGATGCTTAGCTTCCCCCGAGAAGTGAGTGCCATGGAGGGGAGCCAGTGGGGTCAAGCATCTAACTATTCGCTAAAAATAAGCGTAACTGGACTTGTCCAAGTGGGGATTCAACAAATTCAGTCTTTCATATCCATAGGGTTGTACTTGTTCTTGGTTACAAAACACTTTGCTTGTTCGAAAACATTTGGAAGCAAACATTCAACATTGTCATCAAAACTTCAAACCCTTTAGGAGAAGCAAATATCCTTGAACGAATTCACATGCTATTGCTTGCCCTTGGGATTCTCATCCTTAGAGCTTCTAAGCATTTGGAATTCATCTCAATTTGCTCCTACTAAAATCAACATTAGGAAACTTTTTCCTTGATTTTCTAGATTTCCATATAATGGACTTTGTGGGATGAACGAGAATTAGGACATTGGACATCTAGTTTCAAAATGCTAATCAAGAATTATTTGTGGTAAAAAGAACTCATTAAGCAAAGTTAACTCAAATTGAACCCCACATATGTACTTGGCATCTTTTGGTCATATGGTTTTCATGCAAACATTGGTCTTTTGGTTTGAACTACTCTTAGAGAAAAGTATGTTCTTCAATATCTCAGTCTTGTAAACAAAGTCCTTTCTAGGTTCACTTAGGATCAAATCAAACACTTCATCCATTCCAAACATTCATCATCTTCATCCCACCAAACAACTTTAGAGCTTTGGAAACATCATTCTAGACTTGGGTACATCCTTAAACCAAATTGAAGTCATCTATTTAGTTAGGTGTGTGTGGATGAATCCTTCCTCACATACTTAGTTAATTATCACCCTTTTGAACGAGTTCATCCTAAGATAACATCCAACATCTTAGGGTTTACAAGTTCATTATCCAATCAAACCAATCAAAATCAAACCCTAAGTTTAGCATTGATCCAAAGTTCCTAAAAGGTTCCACACCCATATCATTCACCCCTTTCATCCTTCATCTCATCATTGGTCCTAAACACCTTAGAGGTCACTTTTACAACAAGGTCAAAACACAAGAGGAACATGGAATATAAAATTGATCCATACATCATGAGTGGTTTAAACCAATCAAACTATCAAAACCTTACAATGTCGATTGATTATCAAAACTCACATTTATACAATCCATACATGGGATCATTATCTCCTACAAACCTCGATGGTACAACAAATGTGAGTATGCCCATTCAAAATTTTGGAATACCTTTCCCGATGGTAGATTTAAATCTGAGTCCAAACCTACAAATCTATCAAACAAACAATCAATGCATGAATCTTCAAGCAAACAACATCATCCCACCAAATTCATGCATGCCAAGTACAAGTTTTCCAAACATGAACATTTCAAATCCACACTTGGAAAACTTTGGGATAGATATGTTTGCAAATCATACAAATGTTGTTCAAAGTCCAAACAAGATGATAACGACTCCATGTATTGATCCAAGTCAAGGTAGCACCATGCAAAATCAAAGTTACCTAAATCAAGGCAATGTGATTCCCAACCACAAAAATGTTCAATTTCAACCTACAATGCAAAATTTGAGCATCATCCCAAATCAAAACATTGTCCAAAATCATTTTTTCCATAATCCCATGCAAACACCACAAGTGTACATTGCAAATCTACTTGGACAAAATCCAAATCAACCATATCAAGGGACTCAAAATCAAAATCAAGATCAAAATTAGCTAGATCAACTTGCTTCACTTGCCAAACTAATTGACTTATTGAACCAAGAGACATCTTCACTCCAAAATCAATACGCTCTTCCTTTGATTGAACCATGTCATCAATGTGTTGAGGTGTGTCCACAACCGCATCAAAAACAATATCTCCAATGTCAAAAGGTTGGATATCTAGATCAACAACAAACCCAATTACCACATCTCAAAGATCAATCACCACATCTCCAAAATCAATCACCACAAGGTCAATTTAAATTGAAAATCTCACAAGGGAACAAACAAAAATGCGCACCACTTGGGGAACCAATCAAATCAGTCCTGCAACAATTGGTACAAGAAAATCTCATTAAGCTCCCTGTCTATGGGAACTATCAAGAACCTCTAGTTAAACCATTAGGGTATAATGAGGAGTACCATTGTGATTTTCACAAAACAAAGTGACACACAACATCAAGTTGTATTCAACTCAAAAATCTCATTCAAGACCTCATTGATCAAAAGATAATCACTGTTGGGCATAACGATGAAGATTCAACCACTGGTGATAACATTGAAAATCTCTCCACCACAATTGTTGAAAACAATGATCAAGACCTATCGATCAATGAGCACACTGAAGATTTTTCCACCTCATTTGATGACCAACTCACCATTCATCAAGAGCCACTTTTTAGTGATCTATTTCAAGGAGCATTAGAATTATTTGATCCTATTGACATAATCCACGACCCATCGACCAATGATCTTGTTGAAAATGTCTCTACATCACCTAATGAGTTAGAGAACATATCTCAAGAATTTATTCCAAAGCAAGATCAACATCTTTCACCAAGGTCTAGCAATGGTCCTTTCCAAGACATGTTGGCACCCTTTGACCTCATGATTACAGATACTAAAAGAAACCTCAACTCGACACTTGATCTAAGTCCACTCAAAAATCAAGAGGATATCGAACCACTTAGCATGACTAATGATGATGTCCAAGAACCCTTTGTAAGTAATCCATCCTTTGAAAGTGACCCATGTCAAGAACTTGATCCAAAGCATGTCAAAAGAAATTCCAAAATCATTCAAGATCAATAATTTGTAGCTCCAAGATACTACAATGATCTAATGGATACTCTCCTATCTATACATGATGATCATATCCACATAGCACATACTCCTCGATCTACCCATGAGATGCTCTCTTTGGATGGAAAAGTAGATGGTCTTCATTCAGAACAGGATTCCTTTACTCTTGATATTATTACACAAAGGGAGCAAGTTATTGATTCCTACAGTCAAACTGAGTTGTCAACATCAGGATCAAATATATCCCAAGTTCAAACTGGGGACATCATGTATGAAGATATCCAACATTATCCACTCAAGGAAACAGGTCAGACAGAACAAGGTATTCCAGAGTCAGCAAAACAACAAATTGAAATCACATCATCTATAATGGTCATTTATCAAAAAATTCTTATTGAATAAGACATCTCAAAACAAGCATAATCAAGGAACAAAGGTGCTACTACCACCATACTGGGGGAAACTTCGTCTCAAGCAAATGTCAACATAGGAAGCACGAAGAATCCTTATGATGAAACTGATGTCAATACTACAACTAGCCACACCACGAATCTTCATCCACCCATCATCCCATCCATAAATTGGGACCAACATCAAAAGAAATATTTGAATCAAAGTATGAAGAACGTTATCAAAGAAAAAGAGGTTAAGCATAGTGGAAAAATCAAATACAAATGGATACCAAAGAATACAATGAAATATTATCCCTATCAAACTCTATTAGTCAAAGAAACTATGGGGAAAAATAAAAAAGGGAAAAGTATACATCAAAAATGTCCACAAAGGAAAAAGAAGGCTTCTTAACTTACGTACAATGTATATCAAGCAGTTGGTCCTAATTCCATGCACACTTCCGTATCCACCCATCATTGCTCATCTTCCCAAGTTTAGAGAGTCAAAGGTTCCAAGATGTCAACCAATCCATCTTCTATTCATAAACACACTCCATCCATGCCTCCAAGCATGATATCCAATTCTCACATTGACCATGTATTGGCAATGACCCTTCATCATAAGGATTCAGAAGGCACTTTATCACAATGTGCGCACAAAGACAACGTTAACTCTGGTATCAACAAAACCGATCAAGAATCTCAAAAGTAGTACTCAAGTGCACGTATCTTGGCAAAGCAGCTTCTTCAAGCAAGATATCAATGGAAAATTATGACAGAAGCATCTACATCAACACCACAAGGTGGTTTGGCATGAGCTTAAAATCTTTCCAAAAAGAAAACAAAAAATAATAATAATAAAAAAAAATGTGAAAATCCAAAAAAGTCAAAAAATATGAAAACAGTAAAGATAAAAATCATCCTCTAGTGAAAACCACTATGGTGGCACTTTGGGCAGGTGCCATGATGAAAACCTGGCAAACAGGTATCATGTGTAGAATTGAGCATCTATGTGCGCTAGTTCAGGTGGAAGCATCTTATCCCATCCATAATAAATCCAGCGTTCCATCCATCTCATCCATAATAAATCCATTCATCCATAAACCATTTATCCAATCCATTTTCATCTATCTACATCCATAGTCCAAATTATCTTGATCTTGACTAAGTTTGGTGTACACTTTACACTTGCTTATGGTAAACATCTTGGCATGGGTCATTTTCATTGATCCTATCCTACCCAGCATTATCTAAGCCATGAAGCACTATCCAAATGAGCATTATTTATTTGAACACTTATCTTAGTACAAGATAACCCATATCCCTCCATCCATACACCTATCCAAGCATCCATCCATGGCATTTCAAACATTGCTAGATATTGGGGGTAGATATTTGCATCTTGCTTTGAGAATAAATCTTGATCTACATCCTCCAACTTATGTGGTGATCCTAGCATTGGAAAATGTAAAATCAAATCGGTCAAAGCACTAGTGAGCAAAAAATACAAATCACTAGCACATGGCACATTTTGACAAGCAAGGGTTATGTATCAAGCTTCATCTTTCATCAAACATCAATCCAAACAATCACTATCAATCGCATCTAATGCGTGTGTCAACATCACACCAAAACATTCAAAACGGGTTTGTTCCAAAACCAAGCTTCATCAATCCTAATCAATCAAATCCGTGCATTGTTGTGCATCCTCAACAATGTTATCATCATCAATCCTGATCAATCAAATCCATCCCAATCCTTGTGTTGCTTAACACTATCCTTGCATTGTTGTGCATCCTCAACAATGTTATCATCATCAATCTTGATCAATCAAATCCTTTCATTATTGTGCATCCTCAACAATGTTATCATCATCAGTCCATCATAATCCTCGTGTTACTTAACACTATCTTCGCATTGTTGTGTATCCTCAACAATGTTATCATCATTATTCCATCGATCCGATTGAACAACCTTAGCTTGGTTTTCAACAAAATCCCAAAACAGATCACTGATATCATATCCATATCTAAATCATCAAAATCGTGTGAAAAGTCCAAAAACATCCAAAAACACTCATAAAAGTCAGAAAACGTCAAAAACATGGAATGTGAACTATGTCGTCTCTGAGATTAAATGTAGGCAAGGCTAATCTTTGATGAGCCCCCGAGACACAAAATTAAAAAAATCATAAAATCTTAGAAAACACCAAAACATTTGAAAATTTGGAAAATCAAAACATTTTTAAAATCTCAAAAATACCAAAAACAACCTCATAACATTTCAAAAAGATCAAAAACATTCAGAAAACCCAAAAAATCCATTCACCCCATGTCACTTTCACCCACAATAATCAATCATCCATAATAAACTAATCATCACCTTCATCCTTTGGCAGTACAAATAGAAACAACCACAACAATCAGCAAAACCAAATTTCAATCGTAAAATCAAAATCGAAACAACAAACCTTTAAAACAAAATCAAACTCTTGATCATTTTCAAACATGTCAATCAACCTTATATCAATAGCCTATCAATCAACTTATCAACCCATCATCATCCTATACAATGCATGTCCTAGGATATATCATTCTGACAATGGGCATCATTTTGGATATCACTTTGGATTCTTATCCCATCAAAACACATCCATTTGGCTGAAGGTATGAAGAGCATTCACTTGTTTGTGTACTTGATCTTTTCTTTTGATTTATCTTATTGCACTCATTCCAATGACCTCTTGATGATGTCTACTCAAAATGATTTAGAGAGAAAGGAATGGGGCATCGATCATTATCTTTTGTCTGTTGTGCTTGTTAGACATTCTTATAATATAACCTTGGTGAATACTTGCTCTGTTAGGTGTGTATGGAAGGTGTTTTGGGAAATTTGTTGACTATTGCATTGCTAGGTTATACCTTTCTATGTTTTGGTCTGAGATGTTTGAAACTTCTGAAGTGCATCCTAGCAAATTTTTCGTATGTTAGGTGTGAGCAAGAATACTCTTATCTATTTGTTGATTCAAAGTCCATCTCACTAGGTGCAACACCATCCTAGTTCTTTATACCTTGATGCATCGTACCTACGTGTGTTATCAAACATAAGGTAAGTATCCCGTTTTAGATCCCAATCCTTGATAAGCAAAACATCATCCATCTCTCATCATCATCTTTAATAAAGTTGGCTTGTTGAATCCTCTTGTCATCATCTTATTTCTTCTTTTTTGCTCTAACATCATAACAAGATAGTTTATCATCATCACCAATGCATCCATCTTGCATCCACAAATCATCAACATACATAAATCTCATAATCATAACATATCACATCATCCATCTCATCCATCTCACATGCATTGCATTATCATTTGCATCATCATCACAACCATCCATATGTCCATCTTGAACCTATTTGTCGCGAGGTCAGCCCTCAAATCGAATCTTTTCGCTCAATCTCTTGAGGGGGCAATGTACCAGTATAATTTTTTCCACTGGGGCATCCGAAAAAAATAGAATTTTTTTTAAATTTGATCGCAGCAAGTTTATTCTTTGAACCAACACAACAAGTACATTGCTTTAAAGAGGGGAAAAATGTAGACACGTGAAATTGACATCATGCATATTTAATTAAATCATATTCGCTCGATCAATTAAATAAATCAAGTTTAATTGATTAATCTCCACAACTCACCCAAATTAGCATTTTTCATCTAGATCATCATCCTACATCTTCATATCATTTTCATCATTTCGCTTATCAAGCACTCAGAAAGGGCTTCTTTCCACAAAAGCACCAATCCACTATGGAATAAGTATTCAATGTGTATTTCATGTTTTCAATTAGTTTACTTTGCTATTTTGTTTACAATGTTAGACATGTTGAATTATTTCATAAGGACACCACTTTATTTGCTTGCTATGAACTAACATCATGTTGATATTTGAGATATAGTTTAGCTTGCAGATTTATGGTGTTACAATATTGCATCCAATTCATTGGGTGTGGCGTACCCCAACCTACAATGTAGAATACAACTCCCATGTGAATTTGACAGGAGATGTCAATTGGGTAAAACGCCACATCCAACTTACTAGGTGTACTCTAGTGCAACAAACGAAGCCAAGTGCAAGCCCCCAGTGAACCTAACAGAAGAGACACCCCTCCATTCTGATAACTAATCTGAAGGTTGCCATAGTTGGGAAATTTAACAGATCAAGAACAAAAAAGGGCGGGGTTGAAAATATGATAAAAGGTCAAGTCGTAACAAAAATATGAGCAAGAAACCACTACCATCTGGCACGAATTTCACTGTGATCTGGAAAATGCCAGACCAGCAAAGCCTAAAAATAAGCAACAATGTAGATTCCTATCGTAATGGTTGAAGAAAACAATGTGCGCTACTTACCAATCATAGTCGTTTTTGCCTCCATCTGTATTTACCAAGTCATCTGACATTGTTTTCCTCACTGGTGATTCTGGCATCTTGTAGACTGGTAAGCTACCGAATTTGGTCGCAGCTGTAAACATGAAAAGAAAAAGCTTTTAATGCACTGAAGGAAAAAAAAAACCAAATCCTTAGGTTTCAAATGCAATACAATTGTGCAAACACTTCTGAATACCCAATCAAACATAGCAGACTAAGGGCAAGTTGTAGTTGTCCCTAGAAAATTTAGTACTTAGTTTATGCCAAAAGAAAAACGAGGTTGTTGTAATGGTGCGCATAAAAATATGACTGACAATAAACCCACAAATGCCATTGATCTGCACACGCGATGTGAGTAGTTATGTATGTGAATACACACCAATTGGGGATGACTACAAGTCATGCCATGCAGTCTTTTCCTGCAGGAGGACGCCCATATCTTGATGTGACATTGAAGGAAAATGAAAGGGTTTCATACCTCTCTCATACTCTTTTCCTATCATGTCACCCATACCCGTGCCTTTGGAGTCATCCCGCCTGTTGAAGAAATTCCACCGCTTCCTTTCCTTTGATGCAGTTTTTTTCCTCCTTTGCTTCAACAGTGGCTATCTAGCCCCAGGAATGCACCAAGGCATGGATGTACCACTGCATGCCCATCCATAAAGAATTGACCATTTCATACAACAGTCGGACCTGATTAAACGTTAGTCTCGTACAACCAAACAGAAATTAATATCAGAAAAAATTGAATGGCGTTATTGTCATCCATGTAAAATTTAGTTAATTTATTTTAACTTAAATAAATAATTTATTTGAACTTATTTAAATAGTTTATTTGAATTTATTTAAATTTATTTATATAATTTATTTAAACTTATTTAAATAATTTATTTTATTTTATTTTTATTTATATATTTATCATTCAATAAAGTTATTAAAATAGGTATTATTTTGAATTTTAATTTGTATATATAAATGTTATGTAATGTAAAGTTATGACATTAAATTAGATCTTTAGATTTAAATAACTAAAATGTATTTAAATTTAAATTTAGAGGTAAAATTTAAAAAAGACTTATAGATTATTTAAATACAAAATATAAACTATCAAAAAAAATATAAGTTATTATTATTTAGATGAAATAATAATTCCATCTAACAACTCTATAAAATATTAAAATTAAGATATTTTTTAAAAAGATTTATATATTTAATACAAATAAATTAATAATTATCATCTATAAAGTTTTAAATGTATAACTCTAAAGTTATACATTTTTAATAATTTTCTTAAGATATTTTACATAACAATTGAGATAAAATTTAAATAATAACAATATTATTTAAAGATATTTATTTTAAATTGAGAAGGTTTCTTAAAATAATTTTTAATATATTAATATATTTTATTAAAAAATATTAAATAAAGTTATTATTTTAAATTAAAATAAGTAAAATTGTTTGTGATGTTTTTATTAAAAAATTGTAGACAATTTCATTATGTTAATTTTATTTGTATTAAACAAATCTTTACTTATGTAAAATATGATGTGTGTGGCATGTTTACCTATGTGTAATTTAATTTTTACCTATGTGTAATTTAATATTTGTGACCATTTGGTTAGTAGGTTTTGGGTGACTAAGTCAAAGTGATTTTTTTTTAACAATAGTGGAAGATAATTTCAATTGACAAGTAGCTTCAAAAAGATATTTACAATCGTACAAAGAGAAGGATGGCGTTTGCGTGCTCTGCAAGTCGTGCTAGGGCGACCGTGCCCTAGCTCGTTCTCTGTGTGTTGCTCGCTTCTGCGTTGTGGGGGGGGGTTTTGAAGCTATCGGGGCTGTGGTGGTGGGGTTTTTTTCTTTTCTGGAGGCCTTCTTGCTACTGTTTGGGTGGCTTGTGGGTGGAAGGGTTTTGATCCTGCCCTTGGGGTCTTTTCTTTTTTCCATTTCTTGCTAAAGTGTCCTGGGGGTTTGCATGCCTGCTGGGGATCTTGTTTTTTGCTATGCCGGGTGGGGAAACATCTGGGGTTAGCCCCAAATTGGATTTCCGTTCAGCATTTGGTTCGAAGCCTTCGGCGCATGGAGTGAATGTTTTTGATAATACGCTGTTTTCTTCAGAGATGGAGATGAATGATCTAGGATCGGTTAATGGTTCCCGAATTACGAAGATTAATGGGTGTTTGGAAAGATGCAAAGAGCGACCGAAGCTGATTATCCCGATGGAAATGCTTGCAGATGATATTGAATACTATTCAAGGCACTCTTTTTATTGCAAGTTCATGGGTTTGAGAGTCTCGCTGCATTTTTTGGAATCCTGGGCTCAACGGACTTGGATGCCGGAGGGGGAGATGGAGATTAGGCTCCTTGCGAACAACTTTTTTATGGTCTCTTTTGATTGCATGGCAGATCGGAATAAGGTCTTCGAGGGTGGCCCCTATTTTTATAACCAGGTGGGTTTGTTTATCAAGCCATGGCATGCTGGCTTCAACCCGACTGAGGCAATACCGAGTCGGATTCCAGTTTGGGTTCGGTTGCCGTGGTTTCCAGTTGAGTGTTGGCGGGATGACGTGTTGCATTTGGTGGCTTCAATGCTCGGTAAACCTGTTGGGTCTTCACAACAGACGCAGTATAAAAAGGTAATGACTTTTGCTCGTATCTGTGTAGAAATTGATTTAAGCAAGCCACTGCCAGATTCTGTTGAAGTGAGTGTTGGATCATATACTTGGGTACAACAGCTAGATTACGAAACCCTACCTTTTCGGTGTCATCTTTGTCATGAATATGGTCACTTGCAGCGTAGGTGCCCTAGGGCTAAGCCTGTGGTGCCCCAACCTTCTTAGCCTTCTCGTAATCCTCCTAGGACTGATAATGGTAAGGAGCCTATTCCGGGTGATGGTAATGGAGATGATGGTTATGTCCCTGTCAAAGCTCGCATTAGGAATCGGGGCCAGAAGCGGACCTTGAGGGAGAGGCAGGATGATGAAACTTTTAATAGGTTTGAGGTGCTAGATGTTCTCAGCCAGGAGGAAGTGAATCCGGGGTTGCTGAACTTGGATCAGGGAACTTTGGGTACAGGACAGGATGGGCCACCATTGGAGGACATGCATGTTATGCAGGAGATTGGGGTTGGGTAGATGGATACAGATCAACAATTGATTGTCCAGACTGAACAAGAATCTTCTATTGGAGCTTCGAAGAGTGGTGGAGGTGGTTCCCCATTGCCCCTGAAAGGAGGCAAGGATGTGGGGAAGAGCTCTTTGGCCTCCTCTCGTTTGGGTATTCAGCAAAATGAACTGAAGAAAGGGGTTGGTGACAAGACTTCCAAGCTGGGAAGGAAAAAGGATATGGAGAAGATTAAATTAACTGGGGAAACTTTGGTGGAGTCAGGGTTAGTCAAGACTCTTGATTCACATTTTTCATGCCCCCAGAAATGATTGTTCTCTCATGGAATGTAAGGGGCTTGAACAGTGGCCCTCGACAAAAAGCTGTTCGTGATTTGGTTAGGAATAATTCTCCGGATGTTCTTTTTCTTCAGGAGACTAAATTATCTGTTGATAATATGTTGGCCATGGCTCCAAAGTTGTGGAAATATGGTGAATGCCAGTGTGTGGGGGCTCTTGGTGCTTCTGGAGGGGTGGCTTGCTTTTGGAACCCTCGGAAGATTTTCCCTCTATGGTGGATGTCCTCTAGATCCTCTATATCCCTAGTCGCCTCTTGGTATGAGACTGGTGAGTGTATTCTCCTCTCTAATGTGTATGCTCCTATTGAGTTTCTAGGTAAACAACTTCTATGGTCCCATCTTTGTTTTGTTTGTAGCTTAGCTCCTTACCATCCGTGGGTTATGGCTGGCGATTTTAATGCTATTGTGGAGTTGTCTGAGAAAAGAGGTGGAATTCCTAGGTTGGAGCCTTCTGCTCTATTATTCAGAGATAGCATTTCTGAATTAAATCTTATTGATGTTCTACCTAGTAATGGTCGCTTCACTTGGAATAATAGGAGAATTGGTGAGAGTTGTGTTGCTGAGAGGCTTGATCGATTCTTGGTTTCCTGTTATTGGGTTGGAGACTTATGGTCCACTCGATCTGAAATTCTTGATTGGAGAGGTTCTGATCATTGGCCTATTAAGCTTAGTATTATCTCTGCTCGGGGGCCTCGGTCTCCCTCATTCAAGTTCCAGCTTATGTGGTTACAGGATCCCACTCTTCATGATTATGTGGCTGAGTGGTGGCGGATTGGTAGACCAACTTTTGGTACGGAAATGTACACATTCTCCAAGCTTCTTTAGTTTGTCAAATATCAGCTTAAAAGGTGGAATCGGCGAAGTTTTGGTAATATCTTTCATGCTAAGGTTGTTGCACAGGAGGAGTTGAATAATATTACGCGGTTGATTCGTGAGAATGGGGCCTCTGAGGATCTTCTAAGGGAGGAGGCTAAGACTTTGAAAGTGGTTGAGGAATTTGAATTGCGGGAAGAAATCTATTGGAAGCAAAAGGCCCGGGTTGAATGGTTACAGGAAGGTGATAAAAACACCGCCTTCTTCTTCAATTATGTGAAGGACAGGAGGCATGGTAATTCCATTCCTATTCTGGTGAATGATAGGGGTGAACGTCTTGCCTGTTTCAAGAAATCTCTGCTGAGGCATCTCAGTATTTTGCTACTTTATTTAGGGAGGATTCACAAGGGGGCTCTGTTGAGGAAGCACAGGTTCTTTCTTGTATTCCTCAGTTGGTCTCCAGGGAGGCGAATGAGTATCTGATGAAAGATATCTCTCTTGATGAGTTGGAGGGGATTGTGTTTCAGATGAAGAAGGGTAAAGCTCCTGGTCCCGATGGTTTCCGATTGAATTTTTTCAAGGAATTCTGGGATATCATAAAGTTGGATCTTCTAGCTGTTGTCCTTGAGTCCCAAAGGAATAAACAGATGCTTCGTGCTCTGAATTCCACCTTCCTTGCTCTCATACCCAAGTGTGAAGGGGCTGATAGGTTATCTCAGTTCGGCCTATCTCTCTTTGCAATGTGGCTTATAAAATCATTTCAAAGTTATTGGCTGAGAGATTGAAGAAGTGGCTTAAAGTGCTGATTTCGGAGGAACAGAGTGGATTTGTGGCAGGTCGGCAGATTCTTGATGGGGTTGTCATTGCTACGAAGACCATCCACTCCATGGATAACTCCCATGAGAAGGCTATGTTCATTAAGCCGGATATGGCTAAGGCTTATGACAGGGTTAGATGGTCTTTTTTGCAGAAGATCCTTGTTGCTTTTGGTTTTGGTGAGGAGTGGATCCAATGGGTCATGAGTTGTGTCACGTCTGTTTCCTTCTCAGTTTTGATAAATGGAGATCATTCTAAACTTTTTGGTGCCTCTAGGGGTTTGCGCCAAGGGGATCCTCTTTCTCCATATCTTTTTCTGCTTCTTGTGGAAGGCCTTGGTCGTTTGTTGAAAAGAAGGGTGGAGCTTGGCATCATTCAAGGTTGGCGATGGGGTGGAGACTTGCCTCCGCAATCTCATTTGCAGTTTGTTGATGATACTGCCCTGATGGGGATGGCTACTGTTAGGGAAGCTACTAACTTGAGGCAGGTGTTGGACATATATCTTGTTGCTTCAGGACAATTGATTAATGAGGAGAAGTCTTCCATATTCTTCTTCAACACGCCGAGCCCCATACAGAGAAGAATTGCTAATATCTTAAGGTTTCAGATAGGGGTTCTCCCTTTGACTTATCTGGGTTTCCCAATTTCTGTTCGCCATCTTCCCAAGGGTTCTTGGCAGAATATTATTGATAAGCTCCGTGCAAAAGTTAATCATTGGACCCACAGATGGTTGTCTTTTGCGGGGCGGGTTCAGCTTCTCAAGTCAGTGGTGCAGGCTTTCCCTACCTACAGATGTATGCTTCAGGTGGCTCCGATGGGTTTTCTGAGGGAGTTGGATTCTCTTGAAAGGCAGTTCTTATGGGCGGGAAGTTTGGCTTCTTCCAAGTGGAGCCTGGTTAGGTGGGATGTTGTGTGTAGCCCAAAGCAATTTGGTGGTCTTGGTCTTCGACAGTCTGCGTTATCTGGAGTGGTTGTGGCTGCTAAGCTATTTTGGAGATGGTGTGTGGAACAGGATCAGCCGTGGGCCAGGATATTATCTCATAAGTATTTCTCGGGGATTCCACGGCAAGATCTCCC
>VDFB02105896.1:58214-82950 GCA_007258455.2 Sequoia sempervirens
GAATCGGCGATGTTTTGGTAATATCTTTCATGCTAAGGTTGTTGCACAGGAGGAGTTGAATAATATTACGCGGTTGATTCGTGAGAATGGGGCCTCTGAGGATCTTCTAAGGGAGGAGGCTAAGACTTTGAAAGTGGTTGAGGAATTTGAATTGCGGGAAGAAATCTATTGGAAGCAAAGGGCCCGGGTTGAATGGTTACAGGAAGGTGATAAAAACACCGCCTTCTTCTTCAATTCTGTGAAGGATAGGAGGCATGGTAATTCCATTCCTTTTCTGGTGAATGATAGGGGTGAATGTCTTGCCTCGTTTCAAGAAATCTCTACTGAGGCATCTCAGTATTTTGCTACTTTATTTAGGGAGGATTCACAAGGGGGCTCTGTTGAGGAAGCACAGGTTCTTTCTTGTATTCCTCAGTTGGTCTCCAGGGAGGTGAATGAGTATTTGATGAAAGATATCTCTCTTGATGAGTTGGAGGGGATTGTGTTTCAGATGAAGAAGGGTAAAGCTCCTGGTCCCGATGGTTTCCCGATTGAATTTTTTCAGGAATTCTGGGATATCATAAAGTTGGATCTTCTAGCTGTTGTCCTTGAGTCCCAAAGGAATAAACAGATGCTTCGTGCTCTGAACTCCACCTTCCTTGCTCTCATACCCAAGTGTGAAGGGGCTGATAGGTTATCTCAGTTCCGGCCTATCTCTCTTTGCAAGGTGGCTTATAAAATCATCTCAAAGTTATTGGCTGAGAGACTGAAGAAGTGGCTTAAAGTGTTGATTTCGGAGGAACAGAGTGGATTTGTGGCAGGTCGGCAGATTCTTGATGGGGTTGTCATTGCTACGGAGACGATCCACTCCATGGACAACTCCCATGAGAAGGCTATGTTCATTAAGCTGGATATGGCTAAGGCTTATGACAGGGTTAGATGGTCTTTTTTGCAGAAGATCCTTGTTGCTTTTGGTTTTGGTGAGGAGTGGATCCAATGGGTCATGAGCTGTGTCACATCTGTTTCCTTCTCAGTTTTGATAAATGGAGATCATTCTGAACTTTTTGGTGCCTCTAGGGGTTTGCGCCAAGGGGATCCTCTTTCTTCGTATCTTTTTCTACTTCTTGTGGAAGGCCTTGGTCGTTTGTTGAAAAGAAGGGTGGAGCTTGGCATCATTCAAGGTTGGCGATGGGGTGGAGACTTGCCTCCGCAATCTCATTTGCAGTTTGTTGATGATACTGCCCTGATGGGGATGGCTACTGTTAGGGAAGCTACTAACTTGAGGCAGGTGTTGGACATATATCTTGTTGCTTCAGGACAAATGATTAATGAGGAGAAGTCTTCCATATTCTTCTTCAACACACCAAGCCCCATTCAGAGAAGAATTGCTAATATCTTAAGGTTTCAGATAGGGGTTCTCCCTTTGACTTATCTGGGTTTCCCAATTTCTGTTCGCCATCTTCCCAAGGGTTCTTGGCAGAATATTATTGATAAGCTCCGTGCAAAAGTTAATCATTGGACCCACAGATGGTTGTCTTTTGCGGGGCGGGTTCAGCTTCTCAAGTCGGTGGTGCAGGCTCTCCCTACCTACAGATGTATGCTTCAGGTGGCTCCGATGGGTTTTCTGAGGGAGTTGGATTCTCTTGAAAGGCAATTCTTATGGGCGGGAAGTTTGGCTTCTTCCAAGTGGAGCCTGGTTAGGTGGGATGTTGTGTGCAGCCCAAAGCAATTTGGTGGTCTTGGTCTTTGACAGTCTACGTTATCTGGAGTGGCTGTGGCTGCTAAGCTATTTTGGAGATGGTGTGTGGAACAGGATCAGCCGTGGGCCAGGATATTATCTCATAAGTATTTCCCGGGGATTCCACGACAGGATCTTCCTCGTTACCCTCTTGAGGGGAAAGGTTCAGTGATTTGGAATACTCTTCAGAAGGGTGCAAAGCTTATTAAGGAAGGCTTATTTTGGATCTGTTTGGATCTGTAGACGGGGAACTAAAGCTCTCTTCTGGTTAGATTCTTGGGATGGATTCCCTCCACTTACTTCTCAGTTCCCCAACCTACTTCCTTTGTGCCAAAGATTTCTCGAGGCTGGCTGGGCTAGGGTGAGTGACTTCAAGTCTATTGCTTCTTTTGGTCAGTTGGAGGTAGCTCATTGGAAGGATCCCGCAGAGTGGCCAGATTTGGGACTTGCGGAAGAAAGTGCTGAGCTTCACAAGATTCTTCATAGTAGGAGTTGTAGTTCTCTTCTGGAAGAAGATATTATTGCTTGGACCCATAATCCTAAGGGGGTTTACTCTGTTGCTTCTGGTTATTAGGTGTTATTGGCTCAGAAGCTAACTGGGGCAAAGGTTCATTGGTGGAAAAGGGTGTGGAATAAACTCTCATGGCCTAAATGCAACTGCTTTGTTTGGACTTTGGCTTGGAATAGGTGCTTGACCTGGGATAACATTCGTAAACGGGGATTTCAAGGACCTTCAATTTGTGTTTTGTGTGGGGGAGCGGAAGAGGATTCTTCACATTTTTTCTTTCGGTGCCCCTTTGTTGTGCAGCTTTGGCATTGGTGGTGGGAGGTGTGGAAGCTTCCCTGTATTCATGCGTGCTCTTTGGTTGAATTCTGGGATAGTATGGGAAGACGTCCTTCTATGGCTTCCTTTTTGCAGGAAGTTTGGTTCGTGGGCCCTACCTTTCTGCTTTGGCAGATTTGGTTGGAGCGGAACCACAGAATTTTTCGTGATCAGAAGTTGGTGGGTCGGCAAGTTTGGATGCGTATGCTTGGAATGGTGCAGGAATCTGTTTTAGCTAAATGTGATGTGGTTTTCCCCTTGGAAAGAGGTGATGCTGAGTTGGTGGCCAGACTGGGTCTTCAAGAAATTCATTCATCTTTTGTCAGTTCTAGGAACTGTAGGCATGGGAAAAAGAGGGTCCAACGGGTTGGAAGGTGGTTACCTCCTCCCAATGGATTTCTAAAGATCAATACTGATGGTTCTTCTAGGGGAAATCCTGGGCCTGCTGGAATTGGTGGGGTTGGAAGGGACTCAGCTGGGTCGGTGATTTTTCTATTCTCTATACATGAGGGGGTGAAGACTATTAACTTCATGGAGGGTCTAGCAATTCTTCATGCTATGGAGAGGGCCCTTGCTTTGGGATGGAGAAAGGTTATATGTGAAGCTGATTCATGGATTTTGATTAATCTCTTGAATGAGCGAAAGATATCTGATATAAATTGGCAGTTGGCTTTAGTGGTTCAACAGATTCTTCAAGTTAGTTCTCAGATGGAGGAGGCTTCCTTTGTTCACATCCCAAGGGAGTGGAATCGTGCTGCTGATTGCTTGGCCAAATGGGCCTCTGAACATGATAGTGGGTGGAAGGTTGAGGATTGGGATCAAGTTAACCTTGAGCTGCATCTGGAATTAGACCGGTTATTGGAAGAGGATAGGAGGATACATGGGGATAGTTGATTTTTTTTTATGTTGTGGGGTTTTCGCCTTGTTTTTTGGGACTGGGTCCCTTGGTTATTATTGTAATGCTCTTTTCTGATTTCTAATAAAGTTTTTACCCCTTTGTTTTAAAAAAAAAAGATATTTACAATATCTTCTTGTTCTATCAATATTACCAATAAAAAAATTACTACTAGACCCAAACAATAAATAAACAATAAAAAATAAATAAACAATAAATTAATAGGTAAACATGCCACACACATCATATTTTACATAAATAAAAATTGTTTTAATTTATTTAAATGAAACATATATCTAATACAAATAAAATTAACATGATAAAATCTTCTTGTATTAGTAAAAATAAAATAATAAACTTTATTTTATATATTAATAAAAAAAAATTTAAATTTATTTATTGAAAATAAAATTAACATATTATTTACAAATTTTTTATTTTATTGTATTTCGCTAACACATAAAAGAAGATATCTATAACTTTATTTAACCTAATACTCAATTAGCACAAATTGAGTCTTAGGTTAAATAAAGTTATAAATGTATCTTTATTATTAGTACTAAAATGTTTTATTATCTATAAAATATATAGTTAATATATTATTATAACATTTAACTAACATTTTAAAATAAAATTTATATTAAAGTACAAATGTTTGTGCAATATAATAATAACTAATTACAAAAATATTAATAATGAAATTAGCACTAACATTTATCTAAGGTAATAAATAACTTTATAGTTATTAGTGGTAATTAACATAATGAAATCTTTTTGTATTAATAAAATTGAAATAATAATTTTATTTTATGTATTAATAAAAATCATTTAAATAACTTATTAATATTATTATAAACAAAAATGTTAGTAAAAATTGTTATGTAAAATATATAAACTTTAAAGTTATTATTTTAATTTTACTAATACATTTTAGTTATTTAAACTTTAAAGGTAATTATTATTATCATTTAATTTAAATTAATTTAATATTTTATAGAGTTATTAGATGAAATTATTATTTCATCTAAATAATAATAACTTATATTTTTTTTAATAACTTATATTTTGTATTTAAATAATCTATAAATCTTTTTTAAATTTTATCTCTAAATCTAAATTTAAATACATTTTAGTTATTTAAATCTAAAGAACTAATTTAATGTCATAACTTTATTTTACATAACATTTATATATACAGATAAAAATTCAAAATAATAAATATTTTAATAATTTTATTGAATGATAAATATATAGATAAATAAAGTTTAAATAAATTCAAATAAATTCAAATAAACTATTTAAATAAGCACATTTTGTTTTCATAGTCCATAATAGTTCGCTTCAAGATTTCTGTGTGCATATTTTTACATCAACGTTTCGGATCATACTCCATGATCCATCATCCATCATCCATCATCCATATTTTTACTCCTCTCTCTTTTTGCTTTTCATCCTGATCATGGAGTATGATCCGAAACGTTGATGTAAAAATATGCACACAGTTTATCCAGAAATCTTGAAGCCAACTATTTAAATAAGTTCAAATAAATTATTTATTTAAGTTAAAATAAATTAACTAAATTTTACATGGATTACAATAATGCCATTCAAATTTTCTGACACTAATTTTTGTTTGGTTGTACAAGACTGACAGTTTAATCCTTCGATTGCTGTACGAAATGCTCGATTCTTTATGGATGGGCATGCAGTGTCACATTCATGCCCCAGTGCATTCCTAGGGCTGGATAGCCGTTGCCCTTTGCTCCCGCCATGCCTCATAAAAATCCCACAGGAATAGTCTAATCCAACATCAGACAATAGACTAATCCAGTGGGATTTCCCACCTATAATAGCCTATCAGCTAAAAAACTTCATTTATTTCTGTATATCTTCCATAGTTTCTTTCTCACAATCATAAGGATTGTCTCAGTCACAATAACACTATCCTTTCAACCTTATTACAGTCAACAAACCCTTAAATATGACTATCATTACATTCATAAAGACTGTCCTAATAGATTTGAGGTAACTGTCATTCATCCTTTTATCTGATAGTGACATTTTCCATCAATGAAGTTAATGCCCTCATAACTCTCATTGACCATCATCGTGTCACTGTCCCTTGGACTATGTACTGTCATTATGTCACTGTATTGCTAACTGTCGTCATAAAGGGTTTGGACTCTCATATAAGGCTCATGGTCAGATTAACATTCATTTTGATTGTCTTTCCTTTGGCTAGTTGCCTATGTTTGACTGTCTTTTTTCTTTTCTCCACTTTGACTGTTGTCCCTAGATGATGACTATCATTGTCTTTTCATTATTTTGCCTTGACTGTCATTCTCTATTCTCATAGAGACCTACAACCTTAACACAGAGTTAGTAACTTGCTAAGAATTGTCCCTTCATTAAGATGATCGTGCTAAGCACTCACATAATGATTGTCTTTTGTCATTTATTTGTTAAGTCATTTCATCTCATGGCCATTTTTCTCTCGGTGTCCTTCACATACAATCCTATTATTTGTCTCGCCACTGTTCTTCTTGCAACTTCAAAACCATGTACATTTGATGCCCTTTGAATAGCAAGTATGGCCTTAGTATGTTTAAATCAGATGTACTTTGCTCACAGGCGTATCATTGCTTTGACTTTTATAGTAGAATAATTCCTTTGCTCGATTGGAGTTCCTAGCAAGAGGTTAATAGGGTGGTCAGATCTTAAGGAAAGGTGGGGAGAACTTAAGACTCCTCCATGCACATAGTTGATTCACTTGCCAAAGTTGATTGTCTCAAGATCTTAGATCCCAATCTTGGATTGGAAGTGCTTAGTACATATTCTACTGCCTCTTCCTCAAAATATCCCTTTGTGTTGTAACATGCCCAATCATATAGATTACCCCTTGAATTTGGCAGCACTTCATCTTGCATATTTGGAAGCAGCAATGATATTATTTCAGAGTTCCTTTCCAACATAATCAATAATCCAATGTAATATTTTATAGTGCAGATGGATCTTCTCTGTTCATGTTCTCTGTCATAGTGTATACTTGATTTTTTGGACTGTAATCCATGTATCTTTCCTCTGCCCCTTTGTGTCATTTCAAGGTCATTGTCCTCTTGACTGTCCTAGCTTATTTCATCCATTGTTCTTGTCTTCATGAGAACCACAGTTCCTTTTCAAGAAACCCTCATTGACTGTCTTCTTGATCTTTCTAATAGGCTGCCATGTTGATAGAAAATATTGCTTCCTTGAATTCTTTCACTGAACTATAATCTGCACACTTATCATATTTTACTATTTTCCTTACCTGCTCTCATGAATCCTTTGACTTCTTTGTCTTTTAAACATATGATTGTTGTCTTCTACCATTTCATGTCACTACCCTAGATCACATGATATGAACTGTGGCAGATCTAGGTTTTGTAACTTTATATGCTTTCTATTCATTGGACAATACAAACTCCTGAGTAAAATGTGATAAGGCTTTCAAAGGTTTTCCGACTTGCAAACCTATGTGCCTTATCCATTGCAAAGACATAAAAGAATACGAAAGAAATGAGATCTATATTGGATACATATAATATCAAGAATATTTTCAACAACCCCTTGCATATGTAAGAAAATACCTCCTTGACTTTCATCTTGAAGCCATTGTCATGCACAAGAAGTCCACGCTACTCTACAGAAATTTGGCACTAATAATGGATGATTGTATTGCAGGGAACGATTAGGGGGTCCATATTAATGGTTTCTCCTAGGTAATTTATTGTGTTCAATTTAATGTGTGGGTTTATTTACTACTTTATGCTTCATTTTTATGTTATAAATACATTTACATCATGAAGGACATCTAGAAAAAATTATATCTTTGGGAGGTATAGAATCATAATCATTTGAAGGTTATTTGTTGAGTTAAATATAGATACCTAGCCGTTGTGAGCTTAATAGGAATATTGAACTTGAGTCTTTATGGGTCAAGTGGTATTAAACCTTATTGAGACTAGCATATGAATAGTTTTATGTTATCCACATCAATTAGAAGTGGAAATATAACCCCTTACAACCTTAAGATTGATAAAATAAACTAGACTAGAGCTACTAAAATAATGAAAAGAGAGCAAGAATATGGAGAGGTTCATTTATAGGGAATTGAGGATAATGTTATAAGGACTTCAAGAATATGGAGAGGTTCATTTAAAGGGAATTGAGGATACTGTTATAAGGACTTCAAGATCAGTTGGGAATGTTAATTTTCTTTAGAGTAGTATGATAGCCTTGATTGAGAAAGGGATACATTAATATTGTAAAATTATATAAGCCCATATGAAAAACATTTCCCCACTGAGAAGGAATCTTAGGATTCCTTAAATGCAACTCTTCACCATTATTCATTGGCCGTATGATGATTATAAGAAGTCGCTTAATTGGTGTTACTAGGTTGACTATGAATAGAATCTTTGATCAAATAAATATAGTCATCTATAAGAGTTGTGTAAGTATAATTATGGGCTCATCTTAGAGTACTTGGAAGTTACATCCAAGAGGAGATACTTTTTTATTTTGGTGCATAGGTCCAATGGTTTTGGGTCTTACTTTTGGTCCATGGTTTTGGGCATTTGTTGGTGGTTTCTTAGGATTTAAAAATCCATATTGAAGGATTGGGATGGGTCATGGTTAAGATATTAAAACTCATAGCATGTATTATAACTCATTTGAAGAGAAATACTAATATGAGCACACAAAAAATATTTCCTCAAAAATATCAATAATAATCTTCTTCACATCAAGTTTTATAAATACATAATGTTGCTTCTAGAAAAAGGGAGATTCAAGAAGAAATAGGTGTCTAGAAGGAAAGAAAATATAAGCTTCCAAAATAAGGAAGGTATAAAATAATAAAATATTACAATATGATAAGTAAGAGGTATTTTCCACAATGTGTCAAATTTTGATATTGCTATCAGCGTTCAACCGTGTAGTTTTATGAGTCAAACTCATTGACCCATGTTTCATGAGTAGTGGTTCACAAGAACCCTTCTCTCATGATAGTGAATGGTCCACTTAACACTCATTGCATCTAGGTGATGCTCACAAAGGTGAAGCACTGCGCCTTCTCAGGAAATCACCCATCCTAGTACTACTCCAGCTCAAGCGCACTTAACCACCGATTTTCCCCCAAGGTTAAACCCACTTAGCTTGCAACCCCATTTGCAAAACCTTCAGCAAGTGTTGTGCCTTATGATCCATTCATTATAAAGTCCCTTTAGCTTATCAATTAATAAGTAGTAACCTTTTTCCACAGTTTGTCAAATTTTAATATTGCTATCATGATTCAACCGTGTAGTTTTATGAGTCAAACTCATTGACCCATGTTTCATGAGTAGTGGTTCACAAGAACCCTGCTCTCATGATAGTGAATGGTCCACTTAGCACTCATTGCATCTAAGTGATGCTCACAGAGGTGAAGCACTATGCCTTCCTGGGAGGTCACCCATCCCAGTACTACTCTAGCTCAAGCACGCTTAACCATAGAGTTTTCCCCAACCACCTAGCTTGCAACCCTATTTGCAAAAAACCTTCAACAAGTGTTGTGCCTTATGAACCATTCATTATAGAGCCTCCCTTGGTCAAGCCTCTAGTTAGGTTGATTCTCCCAATATATCATGTTAAATTGACCCTAGGCCTCACAAGTGTGAACTCAACCCACCTAAATCTAATTTTAGTTGATTAACCCCCTTTATCTTTCCCACTCAAAGCCAACTATGGGCATGTTTTTTGTAAATTAATGTCATGTGCTAGTATTGGAAGACACATTTTCATTCATTTAGGACATCTCATTTCATCAACTCATCTCTCTCATTCTAGAGAATTGAAGGAACAAAACAATAGTGACACATTTCAATTAGATGCTTAAAAATAAGTATTTAAATTCTACATCCTAGGTCTTGCACATCAAATATTTGATCATTAATACAACTATTGAATTAACATCCATAAATGGTGTGATATAAGGAAACTTAATTATCCCCAACAAGTTTCCAAACACAAAATCAATACGTTTATGTGAAAGAAAAGTAATGTAATTAGGCAAACACAAAAGTAGTAAGTCAAAATTTAGCAATGTTGAGTTTGCCAACAAAAATTGAGTTTGCAATCATAATTATGTACCTACTCATGGTTTTATCATCTAACATAACAATGACTAGATAAAGAAATAAAAATCAATATCAAATAGAAAGGTGACATTTGTCAAGATCAACCATCCAAATCTTCATCAAATATAATCATACTTTAGACATAAAACTATATCTTCTTATCCTCCTTTATTGTCATGATTTTAATACATATGTAAATACTGATATAATCTAATCTTAGGGGTGGCTTCAAAATAGTGATTTACAAATTATATGAGGAAGGAAATTTCATTTTTTTCCTTTTCCCCAAACTCAATGGGTTTGGTCGAACTCAGTGGTTCGACCAAACCTCATCATAGGTTCGACCCAACCCAAAAACCCTAAATAAAAATAATCTTATTAAAGGGGTTCAGTTGAACATGGGTTCGACCGAACCCCCTTAAATAAGAAAAAAAACAAAAACATTGTCATTTTCGACTGTCATTTTCACTTTCTTTTTACCAGTTGCTTTCCCTGGTGCGTGTGGCGAACCGAGACCGTGATTTGCAAACGGCAAGCAAATTGACTTCATCTATCCGGTGAACGCAAACTCAACTTTGTCTCTCCAAACTTCATCAACCCGACTTGCATATCAAGCACCAGGTATGTGAAATTTGAATTTTGTAGAGTTCAAAATGCATATGTTTGTTAAATTTTGAAACCCTAAATGCAAAATTTTCCAAATTTGTTGAATTCAAACTGCATTTGTTTGAAAGTTTTTAAAGTGTTTTCAACATACACTATTTTGCTTCCACATTTTGCATACATTTTTACCAAGGTACCTCCAATTTATTTGAGGCATTATATCGAACAGTTCATTAACAAATTTATTTGAGAAATTATATCAAACAGTTCATGATATAAAGTTTATAGGGTGCATACAATGGAAACTTGGATAAAATTCTTCATATTTTGCCTTTGAGTCTTACATTACTCCAAAAATGGTTGGTGAACTAAATGTATGAATCGAAAAATAAATTTAGAGGAAAGAAACTAGATTGTTTGAATGAAATGTATAATAAATTACCCCTTAACTTAAAATTTAAATTCAAATTAGCAAGTTGAATTTACCTCTCTTTATGATCATTTATTCTAATTCAAATTTTGAAATAATTTTGTTTTACTCTTACACACACACACACACACACACACACACACACATATATATATATTAGATGGTTAAATTTTTATGTCCTATGTGTAAATGAAATATGCCTTCCCATTTCAACAATCAAAGCTATGGATAGCCTATAAAATAAAAAAGCTACCTTGCTCCTAAATGGAAAGACCAAGTGAAACATATATAAGAACTTAATAGCATATGGAAACAAATAATATAAAGTTATGAAGTTCAAATAGAACCACAAGTTGTATCATTTGAATGTGGGTAGATTTGTTGGTACCATTAGATGCAACATGCATATAGTTCCCTTAACAATATGGACAAGTAGATTTGAAAACTCAAATCATACATATTTTCCAATAGACTCTATCTCACTAGGAATATATCATTTGTAACATTAAAAATGTCCATCTCTACACATTTTTGGTGGTAGGTAGGTATTGCACAATAAGATAGAGGATGTAAACTGATTAAGACTTGGATAGTATTTTAAAAGGAATTTGAGGTGTGGAAACACTTCCCATATTAACCTATCAAGAGATAAATATGCAAAATAGATTTAATTTTAGTTACAAGAAAAATGTATAAATTATAAATTTATAACATAATTATGTACATGGGAAAATCCTCTTGGAAGAAAAATCCCACAACCAAAAACATGAACCAATTATATTATTTGATAATAATATCATTTACAATAAAATATTCATGTGCATACCCTTATAGTAGTATCATCAACATGTGAATATGGAGTAATTTCTAGTAGCATGATGATACCTACAAAATCATTATGCTTTCTCCATCTCAAGCACCCATAAATAGGAAAAATTTAAACCATAAACCAAGTGTGGTTTACCAAAACCATGAGCCAAAATAATGACCTAAAAATGGCACCAAATTTGGCACAAATTCCAACACCATATTCCTTGACTTGGTTTATAGGATGTATTTAGCAAATGCTTTACATCTTGTCAAAAAAATTCAAATCCTCCTCCTCATAACCGACACTCCATTTTTGACATATTCAAACCCATTATTTAAGATGATCTTGATGATTTTCATAATTCTAATCAATATTCTAGTGTAACCCCCCTTTTTTATTCTCTTATGTGTCATATAACATTTCATATGTAATTCCCATCTTACAATTTCATACAATGCTCTTACAACTTCTTAAATATATAAAAGGGACAACCCTAGTTCAATTAGGATTATTTAATTATTATCACCTACATCCATTCATTACATGTTATTAGTTTTTAGTTGCACACATTATTAGGAAATATGCATTGTCTAAGCAATTGGGGTATATTGCATGTTTGAGAGTGTTTTCCTTGATCTTTTATCTAGTTAAATTAATATCCTTTAAAATCTTGTTTTATGGAGTTTTCATCTTAACTCTAATATGGCTAGCAAATAAAATGATGATTGAATCATTTTTTGATATAATAGCTAATGACAACCATATAAAGAGCCACATTAAAGAAGATGAAAAATAATGATCAAGACTATGATTTAGATACATATGTTGCTAAACAAGATATTTTCCTAAATTGATAATTACGTATTGATGCACCTCTCCACCCTAAATATCCTCACTCATTGGCTAGTAATTTATATAATGTATTAGGTGGCTATCCTTAGGGAATTAATACTATTCATAATATTACCACTCTAATGGATTTTAATAATGTTGTACCCTCTATGCATCCATCTACCCTTCATCCTCTTATAATGATTCCTCCTATCATACTATAGTTACCACTTCCATGGGATCCACCACCCATGTCCTACCTTTCTCTCCACTAGTATTTTTCTTATCTCCCATCCTTTTATATATGTTCACACCATTGTTACTACTAGCATTATCCTATACAGATATGTTCTTCATACCATTCCTCCTTATCCTATGAAAATCTAACCTTATAGTGTAACTTCTCCTTCCATTACCATGTCATTACCTTTCTAGACCTTCCCCTCTTTATACATTCTCCTTTTTATCCCACACTACTCCTACCACTAATATATCCCTATACCTTGGATATACTATTGAAGAAATTTAACTGACTTTCAATATCGCAAAAATTAGACTCATATTTTTAAACGTAAAATGTGTATAATAATTAGCACAATCCATGCTTCCTAATTCAACTTCACTTATATCTATCGAATTATCTTAGGTTCATTACAATAAGATAATCATATAGCCATAATTAGTTGTCAAGATAATGGTAAAGTTTTCAATAGCCATATGTATCCTTGCACATGCCACCATTAGACATACACATAAGATTCATGAACATCCATACCTATGAGCATCCAAATACAAGAAATATAACTATATATCATGCACATCATCAACATACACATAAAATATCACACCCATCATCAACACAACTAATAGTTCCCATATCATATTATCTATGTTCTCATACAAATGTGTCTTCAAATACATCAAAGCACTCATGAGTAAATCCACTCTGTAGAGCATACACACAACTAAAAAGGTGCCCCTAAGGTATTTGTCTCCTATATCTATCCTCTTAGCCTATCCTTCTCTATGGATATGTTCCACTCATATCTACCACCCTGAGGTGATCCATGTCTCAATCCTTGTCAAGTTCACTCCTCCTCTCTACCTATATCCTTTCTCAATGAGCTAGATCTATCACTGCTACTCCCCAAAACACCTACATTTAAATTTTAAAAAAATGTTTAATAAATCATACAACATTGATTAAAACTAACTAAATAATGAAATCATTTAATATTATAACACCTTATGAATTATATTAAATGTCCCCACCTTGAAATTTATAGCCATCAATGTCAATCACTTATTCATACTATAGCTTTGTTCTCCAAAACACCTACATTTATATAAAAGTGAATTTTTAAGAAAAATAATATTTAACCTACTTTTAACTCAACAATAATGGATGTATTTTTATCATAAACTCTTCGTACTCATAACAGAATCATGGCCTAGGTAGAGTATAAAAAATGTTGTTTCCAACCTCATATGTAAATCTAGAGTTAGAGTGCCAAAATTGTTGAATTTCATCCTTTGTGCTATTAATTAGCTTCTTATCAACTCATGGAAGCCTACTGCTAAAATCCCAAGTATGATTTTCAATAGGACTTTCTAATCATAATCTTATTGATAGTACTTTTGATAATGTTTTATGATTTATGCTTAATTCAAGACAAGTTTACCTTAATAATTGAGCCTTTTTAATTTTTTAATTTCTTACCATTGATGTTATTACTCTATGAGCAACTCTTTTATCTTTTTCCTTACTATTATTTACAATAGAATTGAATTCATTAAAAAAAACTTTAACAACAATATTATTTCGTTCAAACTTTTTGTTTACATGATTCTTTGAAATTTATTTAGTAAAGGTCTCATTTTGTACATCTTTAGTAATTGTATAAAAATTTGAAATTTTTTGGTTAATGTCTTATTGGAAAACCATTCATTGAAATTTTTTGAAGCCCACAACCGAATGGTTTGTGATGACCTCTTGCATTCAAGAATTTCTATTATGCTCATCAATTTCAAAGCATTTTGGGGTTCTTGAATGTTTTTAAATTTTAACAAACTCATTACAAAAAGATGGATTTTGAATTTATTTTTCTTCTTCACAAAGGTTCTCTCTTATGTAATTTGGAGACACATTGAGTTTCATTGGTTCATGTGAGCTATCAATTTAATCATTGTTATCAACAAGTCGATTATTGAGTGCAATTTTAATGTCATAGGGTTCATATCCACATTAGTCAATAAATTGTTGATGTATTTCTTCTTCTTCTTCTATGATGCTACTCTTATCAATAGGTGTTCCATCAAATTTTACAATATTTTCACATTCATATTTCAACATTTTTATTTTCAATATTATTGTCACTTTCAGTTTTTAAACATTTCATTATATTGAACATTAAAATATCCAATTTAAATGGCATTTAAGGGTAAATAAGGAACTTCATCTTCTTTTAATAATTAACATTAGAAATTAATACTTGGTTCATATTGTATACCCACCTCCCAATGGTCTTGGAATGGATGCATTTAGATGGAGAAGGATTTCAAAAGGCTCATGGTACTTGTGGACCCCTCAAAGGCATGATATATAACACATGAACCTTATTTATGAAATTTGGTCTTTTTTTGTTGGCTTCTAGTATGAATGTTATCTATACTTGGTGGAATTCTTAGTTGAGACTCTCACTATTCCATTGTTGGTTTCTAGTGTGATTATACAATATGCTCCCCAAATTTATTAATTTCTAATGTTAATTATTCAAAGAAGGTTTTGTTTCATAAGAAGAGACCTATGTTCACATATTCCAAGGCATGTTATTATCCACAATGCATGACACTTCTTCATGCATCTCTACCAAGTTCTAAATAGATACAGATTTTCCATTTCCATGGAGGAGATTGATGATTTTGTACTGATGTATTCAACCAATGTGCTTTTGTAACATGTAATTAGACAATTGGTCATTTCTACTAGGACCTCGCTAGTCTTTTCGATATTTTGTAAAATTTGTTACTTGGACTACAACTGGGGGTTTTCTTGTTGGTTCTTTCCCGCCAGTATGTCTACCTGAACCAGCTATATGTAAAATATTATATATAAATAAAATTATAAGTGGTCTCCCACATTTGCTTAAAAAAAATTCCTTGTAAATGTCCACATCTTTTTCCTTGACACAATTGCTATTTCTTAAAAGATTTCGTATGATTTTTCATAATGTTGACCAGTCAATACTTTACTGTAAATATTATATAGTCATGCTCTTAAATGTCATAAGAATATGTCATAATTGTAAGTTTTAGACAAAAAATATGATATGATATGGTGGAAAAAACCAAGATACAAGTTGGTTTAGTTCTCATATTCTCTCTAAAAAATAATTGAATTCCTACATCCTAACTAGAAATACCATGAGGGGTTTAGATCCCATTTTAGACAAAAAAATATTCTTATACTC
Source organism: Sequoia sempervirens (assembly GCA_007258455.2). NCBI lineage: Eukaryota > Viridiplantae > Streptophyta > Pinopsida > Cupressales > Cupressaceae > Sequoia > Sequoia sempervirens. Next base: position 73,950 of record VDFB02105896.1, read on the forward strand.
ATCACTAGTTCACTTGGACCAACTAAAGAGATGGTGAACTAAGGGAAACTTAGTTGTATTGATAGATTAAAACTTAGTTATTTCTCTTTCCATTGTCCCCTCTCCACAAAACACCCTTATTTAAGTAGATTCTATTAAACCTATCTCACATATCACCTCCCAATTCTTTAAACTTTTCAAACTTCTTATTCCTCATACCTAATAATCTATCCTTCAAGCTCAACACTTCCCACCTCAATCAAATTGATCACCTTGCTTGCCTAATATCCCTTTGGTTGATGTTCCTAGACCTCATCAAAATGGTAAGTGGATACAATTGTGGAATGATGTGATTAAATCTATTGCACTACCTTACTATGATCTTACAATAAGAATATGGCTAGAAAGAGATCTAGAATGGAAAAAAAATATGGATCCAAATAGAAAAAAAAACTTGTTTTGGCTTTAGCACTTACTAATAACTTTTCTACAATGAGTGGTTGCTTTCGTTGAAATAAAACTTAGAATATTTGAACTTAATTGTGGTAGAGGATCTCAATTAAGAGATAGGCTACATTGGATGAAAGGATATAAGGATACAAATTATTTTTTAGTTATCTCAACATATTTACATTCTCGAGAGTGGATAATATCTATCGTTGATCAAGAGAGGTAGTTCCATGACAACTCTAATGATATTAAATCCATTTTCCTCCAACATTACAAATAATTTTTAATTGATCTAGTTGAAGGAGATCCACGCCAAGATATAGTGAAAAATTATGGGCATAACAATTATATATTTTTTAACATATATAAAATGTATGGTTGATTAGTGAGATATTTATAACAAGTATGCAATATGAAGTCAAACTTTATTAGATTTGATTCTTAATAAATTAGTTTTAACGATTCAATTTATAGCTTTATGCAATCTATAAGTTTAAATAGTTTGATGGTATCTAAACTTTATACATATAAAAATATGATAAATGTCTAATTATTTTCTTTCCAATCTATAATTTTATTATGTTCTTGGCTATATAATTGAAGTTCATTTATGTTAACAACTATTAGATTAAATATTTTTATCCCCAATTATTTTCAAATAATTTTATACTAATCTTTGTATTCTTATTCTTTTTTTCATCATTTCATTTAAAATTTGAACCATTTAAGGATGCTATGTTATAGATTATAGTTGTCTTCCAATTCTTTTTAAATTGTTAATGGTATGAGAATATTATTGATGAGTAGATGAATTATTACAAGTTATATTTTAGATTTGTATTCCCTTTATCTCGATATATTATTTACTAAAGTCTAATTGCTCTTTTAGGTGTACTGTATATATATATAAAACATGGAAAATGTAGATCATGCTCCACCTATGCCAGATTCTTTGTTTGCAAATACTAGTAATGAGATTAAAAAATTGATAGATTCATTAGCACAGGGTGCAAACCCAGGGATATATAGTGAACCATGCATGTTAATATTGCATAGTCTAGAAAAATTAAAAGATGAACTTGAGAGGACTAGTGCATATTCCCTAGATAGAGTGACTGCTATTCTTTCCCGCATGCGGGAAGAAGTACATGGTGACATTCCCCTTAAACAAATATAGGATAGTGTCACCAAAGAAATGATAAAAGCCACTTTTTTTCCATTTTATCAAAATGTGTGTAAGGTTAGGGGATACCAGGTCACTAGATGTGTCGATCATGCTATGGCCTTATTGATCTACCCATGATTTCTTGTAGCACATGGTCTGTACCCAAACAATGACCAAATTCCATTGTATTTTGTTCAGCAATTGTATGTTGAGGTCCATTTGGGCCTCAAAGTTAACTACCTGGACATTCCACCATATGTTGGTCAGGGGCATGGTAGGATTGTTGATAGGCCCACCTATCGTCGAGCAGATAGACCACACCCAGTGTTTAGGGTATTGGTTGGTGACAGGTCTCCTACTCTCACCCCAGCTCTATCCCCCATAGCAGATGAGATTGTCATTGCTTCCCAAAAGGAAGCAATTGACACTGTAGGTGACATTGCAGCTGCCACCACTAGGATATTTGATGATCATGTAGGTCAGTATTTGATGTCCAGAAATTCCCGATCCACACCATTTTTAGCACAATGGACCACCATGGATCCTTTTACAGTGGTCAGCATCCCTACTCCTACACAGGTTGATGCACTTATAGGAGATATGTCACGCATGACTCTGCATTGTTTGGCTGAGGACCTGTTGGACGCATATTCCCACATTGCATCAGATAATGGGATTAGTATAGAGCATGTTAGAGAGCATTTGAGATGCACAGGTCGTTCGGTTCTAGGATCCCATCACTCTTAGTCGAGCACTAGTGCGCATCAGGATCCACCTACAGTTCATACGACAGCTACACAGACTATGGGTTTTACTGATATGTTGATTGGTTCTGGTTCATCACCACCGATGCCATCTCACCTTCATAGTCCTCTACATTCATCATTTATGACATGACATGGGATAGATCAGATGGATGCAGATGTTGATTCGTCGCTTGATCATTTGGTGGATATGGTGGAGGTGACTGTTTTAGAGGACTTAGGTCATCCGATATCAGATGATGTGCATGTTTCAATTCTTTTTTAATTCTTTTTTAATTCTTTTTTAACTAGATATTCATGTAAGTTGATATATATGTGTATATATATTGTTACAGGTGGACATACCTCATATCACTCCTAGCCTTGGTCTAGATCGTGTGCATGATCGATGCGACTCTGTGGATGAATTTGCTATCAGTGGACATGTGTGTTTTACATTTTTATATAATCACACGTGTATATGTACATGCAATATATTTATGTATGCATAGATCTAGATTGATATTTAAAAATACAAGTTCATTTAAAAATAACTTTCATAAAATTTATTTAATATAAATTATATGTATTTAACACATCTTGTACACAATTTTATTTGCAGGGCTCAGCACATCCATCAGAGCAAGACCATTCTCATTCAAATGGCCATTCGTCTAGGAGTAGACATTCATATTAGGCCATGCACTCTAGATTTATGATCTTTACCACATGTATTTGATTATATGATGATCTTTAATAGTATTTGATATTTGATGATCTCTTTAACTTACATTTGCTTATATGATATACATACATTTGCTTATTTGTTGATCTTTAGTATTCAACATTTGATGATCTTTAATTTACATTTTGCTTTTATGATATGTACATATATTTTCTTATATGATATATACATACATTTGCCTCTTTGCTTATAATATGTGTCATGTTTATATGTATTGAATTCCTTTACATGTATGTACATGTGTTTGCTTATAGTTTAAACATGTTTACACATAATATATGTATGCATTTGCTTTAAATATTCAATATACATACATGTTTTCTTATTTTATGATCTCTTACAACTTACATTTCCTTATATTCAATATACATTTGATCTCTAGTAGAATTTTAGGGAAATCAATGCCACTTTATAATTAAGTTCATTCATGTTGATCACAATAAATTTTTTTTTTAAATGACTTAAGCAACATGAACCATTGAGTTGAGAACAATATATAATCTTTTTGACAAGTAACTTGAAATTCAATTCAAATATAATTAAGAAAATTCAATTCAAATTATACCTCTATTATACGTTTTTGACAAGTAACTTGAAATTCAATTCAAATATAATTAAGAAAATTTAATTCAAATTATACCTCTATTATACATTTTGACAACTAACTTGAAATTCAATTCAAATATAATTAAGAAAATTCAATTCAAATTATACCTCTAATATACATTTTTGACACTTTAACAAAATTCTAAAATTACTAGATATGTGGTGCATACCTATGAATTAAATATGTCAACAAAATCCACAATGAAATAACTTGTTTGTTTACTACTTGATTCATTTAAACTAGGATCTAGTTATTCCATGTACACTTGAATAATTTTGATTCACTTGGAGCGCAGATTTTGGAGAAGTTTTTGCACATTTATCAAGGAGGCAAATATTGGAGCCCAACAACTTTTCATTTTTATCAATCAAGGAAAATTTGGAGGATAAATTTTAACTAAGTTGGTAGAGGACTTGTTTAGAGTCATCTTTAAGTTGAAGAATAAAATGGGACAACAAAGAAAAAGAAAAATGCGTCTCAAGGAAAATTATCAAAAGATGAAGAAGAAAAGAGGCATGAACAAAACTTGGAAAATTATCATAGAAAGAAACAAGGTACATGCTTGTTTCTTCTTTCTCTCAACCTCAAGTGTGTGTTTAGGACTTTTACTTTGAAGGTTTCTAACCATCATTGCACTTGAATGACTATAAATACTTTTAAATGTCCTCAAGTCATCTTGGTCATGCAAGTTGCAATGTTTATATGATCCTTGACTCCAATTCCTTAAGCCAATTCTTTTTGTTTCAATATTTGTGTTTTGTATCTTTGGTCTTTCATTTTCATCACTTCAATGTTCTAAAATTATTTTTATGTTTTATGCTCGAGGGATTCCTCAAGCTGGAGTTGAGCCAAATCTAGATATTGGATCAAACGAATCCGTTGAAAAACACATGGACCTCGAAGTTAGGTAGGAGACTCAATTTCAAACAATGCTTGTTGGAGAGGGGTCAAGATCACTTCCTTCTATTGGTATGGATGAGCATATAAAACTATCACAAACTTCTCTCACTTATAGCTCATCATGTTTTATCAGTTTGTTTGCTTGCATACATAAACTTCACTTATATTTAACATCATCTCTCACTTTTGTTTACAATTTATTTCGTGACACATGTGTAGGAAGGGCTCAACAAGTAGGAAGTTTTCATGCTCAAGTTGAGCCAAATCTATACATTGGATCAAATGAATCCGCTCAAGAATGCATGGTCCTTGAAGATAGGGAGGAGGCACAAGTTCAAACAATGCATGTTGGAGAGGGGTCATAATCACTTCCTCCTACTAGTATGGATGAGCATATAAAACTAGCTGAGAAGGTGGGGAAACAAATTTTTCATAGAAATTTAGATCATTTACTTGAAATGGATATGGAGGAACTGAAATATTATGTCAACCAGCCTTATAATAAGAGAAAGAGGTCAATGACTAAATCTATAAATGGAATGATCAATCATCTTGATACACTTGAAAAAACCTAATTTTTATCGCATTTACTTCTTCATGATGAGCTCAAAGAGTCATTACAATTGTTGGGTGTTCATTCAACATCAAATAAGAAGAAACAAATGGGATTACAAAAGGATATTGTTCAAAATGTTAAAAAGGGTCTAGATTCCATTGGGAAAGGATCTCGATCAGTGGATAAGGCCACTACAAGAAGGGTGATGTTGACATCTATTGTACATCAAGATATAGCAAGAAAAAGAAAAATGTCTGCACTTTCAACTAAAATTGGTTATAGTAGAACCACATTGATAAAATATGAGAAAAAGAGAAATTTTTTAGATGAGAGTTTAGAAGGCAATTGGGTAATTATGTGTAGAACTCCCCATTCTAACAGGATTGAAGATGTTAGGAACTTGGTCTCAAGTTTTTTGCATGATCAGACTCATCCATCATCAAATACTAGAGATGTTATGAGACATAGGATTGGAACTAGTATTTATGAAAATCATATCAAACATTGGCTAGACATAACACAATTTGAGATATATATGAACTTTTGTAATGCATATCATCATATAAAGATTGGGCAAACAATGTTTCAAAGGTTAAAGCAATATTATGTGAATATAAACAAGTTTTTTGAAACTTGTTGTTGTCATTATCATATTGAATTTGATCTCTACTATCAGGTGTTTCGAAAGATGAGAGAAGAAAGATGTGGGTTTCAAAATGCACCTCCTAAACAGGCAATTTTGTTCATAAAGTCTATATAATGTGATCATGAAAATGGACCTCAAATAAACTGCATAAAAGGAATTTGTGAGACATGTGGAAATTTGGCTAAATTTTCTTCAAGAATTGAGGATACTGATCTAACAAAGACAGTAAATTGCAAGAGGTAAGTACTATTTTTAGAGAGTTTATTTGTTTCAATTTCTAATAGATCAAGTTATTTGGATTCTCTTTGATGTAATGTTTCATTGATCAAGTGTGGTTTATTAGTTATTCACATACTTTACTAACACAAGTACAAGTATGTAAAGTTGCAAACAAATTTTGGGAAAGAATCCACAGGGTTGAACTATGTAGAAGAGGAGATTCCCATTGGAAAATTTATGGAATATTTTTGAAAATTGATACGACCATACATACATCATTCCTTTTTTGCTAAGTGCAGGCACAACAATTCCAAACTTTGAGAGATACTTTCCCACATGGAACAGTTCTATCAGTAGTTGACTTTGCAGAAAATTACTCCTTTCTACATCAAAAGGAGATTCAATTAGAGTATTACTTTTCAAAGCAGATCACTACTATGGTTCATGTGTGTTATCGACATGCACAATCAAAATTGGATGGTGTTGAGAGTATAGATGAAGAATGAGCCATTAAGAAAGAATATCACTTTTATATTAGTGATGATAAAGAGCATGACACACTTTTTGTCCAACATTGCTTTACAATATTTTTTGAGAATTTGAGAAGCAGGGGTGTAAAATTTGAAAATCATTTTGTATGGTCAGATGGATGTGCGGCACAATTCAAATCTTCATGACCATTCTATGCACTTTGTAGATATCATAAAATCTACAAAATACCACATGTTTGGAGTTTTTTTTAGAGTGGGCATGGAAAGGGTGAGCATGATGGAGTAGGAGCTTGAATCAAACGAGCTTTAAGAAAGCATCAAATGAGCTATCCAGAAGATCGTCTAGACAATGCACATGATGTTGTTGAATGGTGCAAGAAACACTTTGCATCAAATGTGGTCGGCACATCTTCAAGAACAAACCGACACATTCTACATAGAGTGTTTTCGGAGATATCGGGTATGTATAAATTACATTAAATCAAAAATTTGAATTTATTTAAATTTAATATATATATATACATATTTGTTCACATAAGTTTTTTGTTGTACATATGTATCTAGGTGTGGATAGAAGATCGATGCATGGATGCAAGAGGGTAGAAAAAACAAGATCTTTGCATTGTGTTAGGAGTTCAGATAGTCGCCATGGGTGGATATTAGACACAAGGGATTACTCTTATTTTTGCACTGAGTGCATTGAGGGAAACTTTAATTATGCATGCAACAATCAAGAACTTGGATATGTTGGTAAATGGGATATAGTGCCACTAGTTGTTTCAGAAACATATGATGAAGACGAGGAAGAAATATTTGACTAAATTCCTTTGATTTCAATTGATTATGACCATATTTCAGGATTGGTTAGAAAAGGTACATGTACATAAGTTTTCAATAATTTAAATATTAGACATATCTAGTTAATGATCTTTAGAGACATTTCTAATTTTTTTAAAACTTTTTTGTGTAAATTTGGTGTATAGGAGATGTTTTTGCAGTCATAGCAGAGCCTAGAAACATTGAAGGTGTTAGCTATTATTTATTGTGTTGCAAGAAGAGAGGAATAAGCTAACAGAACCTGAAACAAGTGATGGAATGTTATTTCCCACAGGTGAGTTTGAATTTAAAATTTTATATACATTGTATTCACATGTGCACATTACATTATAAACATTAAATATATATTGTACAAACCTTGAGCATGAAAATGTTGCACACATTCATATGTCTTACCATAGGTTCATGTTTACCATTTAGGTTTTGTTGTAGTGCAAGGGACATATCTAAAACTAGTCAAAGTTGTTCAGCATGGGATTCATTTTGTTGACTATCAACCTGATAACAAGGTATATCAATATAGTCACTTAATAATTGCTACCACTCTACATCTTCATGCAGTTCCACATGCACGTGGCCGAAGAAAATGGAGGCTAGATAGTGATGATCATAAAAAAATTCTACATGTTATTGAAGAGTGGGCTGAACCAGAATCTTTGACTTAGATTATATCCATGGTTTTCGAGTTCACTTGTAACCCTATACATGTTCAAATGAGAACTTATAGTAACTTGTACATGTATAGTTGTAAATCATTTTGTGTAAATTACAATTATATGTACATATTTGTTCCATGGAAAATTCTTAAGTTCAAGAATCTTTGATAGCATCATCTCTCACTTTTTTGGTTGCATGTAAACCCATATATATGCTTTCAATCCTTATTTGAAGCGTGGTGAATTTTTTAAAATCATTTTTCCTAGAATTACAATTATATGTACATATTTGTTCCATGGAAAATTCTTAAGTTCAAAAATCTTTGATAGCATCATCTCTCACTTTTTTTGGTTGCATGTAAACCCATATATATGCTTTCAATCCTTATTTGAAATGTAGTGAAGTTTTTTAAAATAATTTTGCCTAAATTACAATTATATACAACATATATTTGTTTCATGGAATTCTTAAGTTCAATAATCTTATATACACTTATATACAACTTATATAATTTGTTCCATGTGAATTATTCCATGGAAATGTAAATTTAAGTCGTATTATCTGGTATAAAATTATAAAATTATTATCTCTCTCCGTCTCTACCTCCCACCCCCTCTCCCTCTCTCCCTCTGCCTAAGCCATGCAAGCCTACCTTTATCTCTCTCCCACTCCCCTCTCTCTCTCAAGTCTCTCCCTCACCCCTATCCCTCTCCCTCTCCCATAGCCCTTCCCAGCCTAAACCATAGCCACACCTACCTTTATCTCTCCTCCCCTCTGTCTCAAGTCTCTCCCTCCTACCCCCTCTCCCCCTCTCCCCTCTTCCCTTAACCCTTAAACCCTAAACCCTTCTACTCCCTACCCTCTATCTCTCTCCCACTCACCTCGTCTCTCTCTTGAAAGTCTCTCCCTCCTACCCAATCTCCCTCTCGAGCTCCTATACCCTTAACCCTTAAACCCTAGGACCCCATACCCTTTATATCTCTCCCACTCCCCCCTTCTCTCTCTC